>JAEAOA010000328.1:485000-555000 GCA_016746295.1 Potamilus streckersoni | reverse complement strand
TAGTTTTCTAAATCCTCTTCTCTTGCAAGTAAATGCAATACGCTCTCTAATGAATAAGCAGTATCACACAACAATCTCGTTAATTAATGAATTCGTCCCAGAAGGTGTTTTTTAACCAACAAATGTTTCAAAAAGGGCTCTGTTGCCTTTTATTGGTGAAATAGGTAAAAACCTATTCGGTCTAGCTACAACGCGAGACGTTGCCACGTTAGCCAATCACATAAATATGTTAACGAAACAAAACAATAAAATGTTAAGTGCTCTTGCTCGACACGGGGTGATTTTTCTTTGTCTATTTCACACGTCAATCAACGCTTTGATAATATGTTAGCTATACTAATCCCACCTCATGTTCTTGCAAAAACACTTAATCAAATACACTTAATCAAATCTCCACTGATTATCCTGAGTATTCAATAACGTCGAATGATCCAAGTTACTATTATCAATTTGGATCATATATAGCAACACGTCAGGACCACAACCTCTATATTGCTATACAAATTCCAATTTTATCCCGACGCCGACCATTCGCGTCGTATCGCATTCAATCATTTCCTGTCCGAATTAACACGACATCAACACATGCTACACAACTTGTTGATTTGCCTGACATAATGCTCGTATCAGATGACCATCAATTTTACACGACAATATCACTATCGACTTTAAATCACTGTACCGGTTAGGATATTTTACATTGCAACATTCATCCAGCACTTAAACCCTTTTCTCAACCTGAATGTATTATTAGTTTATTTCTCGATGATAAAGATAGTATACACCAGACCTGTAATTTTCGTTTAATGACTAATCACATCGCACCACATATCCTCGATATCTCCTCAAATCAAATATTAGTCTATCTCATGGACGAAATCATACTCGAGTGTCAAAATCAACGACATGCTATTCAAGGTTGTCGTTTTTGTATTATGAATATTCCATGTCATTGTGCAGTCGTCACTACCTCTCTCACTTATGACGGACATATTACGACTTGTTCTGACAATTCAACAGAGGTTACTCAACTTCATCCAGTCAATCTCGCACTTCTGCAGCAATTCTTTAACTCTACACATTTAGCAGCCATCTTAGGTAATACAACTTTCGACAGTCCCTTGACCATTTCTGTACCTGAATTCAAACTATATGAACACCACATGTCACATTTTTTTTGCTACGGATAAGAAGATCGATTTAAGCCTTAAAAAAGTAGCTGAACGTGCTAAGGGTGATCAACAAATCTTTTCGTCCTTGGCAGAAACAATCTTAAGCGGTGAACTTCCGCTCAATAATGACTCTTGGTTTGATTTACCACATATTCTGACTCTAATCAGTTTCGCTTTATCAATCCTTAATACCTTATTAATTATTTGGCTTATATGGCGTTTCCGACATTTGTCTTCCGCAATGTTACTCACACACGGAACTGACGCCCAAACTACAAATCACTTCCAATATACTATTGCACCCACAACTTCTCCACCTGATTGGATTACTACTATTTCTAACGTTCTAACTTGGGATCACATAATCTTTTCAGTCTCATTCCTGACATTCACAATTGTTCTTGTCCATGTTTATAAATGGATTTCACAGTCCAAGGCATGTACTAAACTCCGTCTTGAAATTACTACCGGATTTCAATGTGTCATAGTCGATATACTTCAGCTGCAACTATGCCTATCATATTGGCACACTACTGGGCCATCCATGATTGACAACCTTCATGTCAGATGAATCGATTTTAAACTAACCCAAGTAAACGATAACTCCAACCTGACCATACCAACCTCATTTCCGATTAATCTTGTATCGGCATACAAGCTTCGTTCAATTTTTAACACCCTTTCTCTGCTCACATCATTTGGACACACCATGATGTCGCATTCTTTCAATGCTCAGACAGCAGTTTTTCAAACTCCACTCCTCATAATCATTCCTTGCCACATACACTAGTTTACCTTAAGCACATACACTACTTTACCTTAAAACATATCTGATACTGGTCATCACCGTTGTAAACGTGATCAGCCAACAATATCTCGCCAACTTCTTTCTTCAAGCAAAAAAAAAATGTTTATCTCAGTGTGTTTCTTTCATTATATATTCGGATTTTATTACCATTATGCTATGCTATGGATGTTTTTTATGTATTTAAGTTTAAACATTATGTACTGAATTTTTCAGTGTACTAGCATTAGAATACGCACAATTTCGGTATATTTAAACTTTTTTCTTTTTGTATTGTTCTTCATACTATACCCTGTATCTATTTTTGTGCATTTTTTTCATTTTATATTCGGATTTTATTACCATTATGTTCATTCTGCTATATTATGGATGTTTTTTCTCTTCTCATTATGTATTTAAGTTTAACACATTATGTACTGAATTTTTCAAGTGTGTTTATCCTATTCATCATGACTATTATAATGCTCCATTTAATTGAATATTATTGTGTTCTCATTGTATTACTTTCTTTTTTTTGCACTTCACAAAATGTACCGCAATGAAATTGTTCTTCATTGCCTTTTTGCAATTTATTAACCTTTGTCAATTCATTGTATTTTTGCCTTATTTTTTCCTTCGAGCCTCGAGGACTCGGCTCAAATTACCCAGAAGGTATTATTAGGATATAAAATTCGGGTAGAGAATAAAGGATATAGGACTATGTTGGTTCATATAAAATTTGGGTGGAGGAATTAAAAAGTATATAGGACTACGTTGGTCCTTACAAATAGAGTTTAGTTACAAATTGAATAGCTTGGTTCAATTCAATGGCTGGAATGACCTGGGGACTAAATTGCCTGATTCAGAAGTATAACAATAAACAAATCACTCGCTTCTTTTCAACTGAACGAATCATTGTTCCTTACAGATTGAGATTAGCGACAAAATTGGATAACCTTGTTCAAATTCATAGCTTGGAACCAACTTGCATTGGGGGCTGCTTTTCACAAACATAATCCTAAATAGCCGGGTTCAGAATTCATAACAATAAACGAATTACTCGCTTTCTTCACTGTAACAAAATTAAATAGCCTAACAAATCAGGTATTGCTCAATGTTACGAGTGGTAATCGATGTTGCGAGTGGAACAAAAAGACGACTTACCAAATTATCCATAATCCATTTTAAGAGTTGAACAAAAGCAATAAACTCATTACAATAAATAACTTAAAATGGATATTCAGATTTGGACACGTATGTTATTGAACAAAAGCGATAGCCTCTTTACGATTCTGATTGGACCACGTAGTCATTCCACGCCATTTTGGAATCTTAACAATAATGCATTCTGATTTGGGGCACGTAGTTGTTTTACGTCATTTTGGAATATATAAGGCCGAGCCTATCTAAGAACTCAGGTTAATTAAAGCCCCAAGTCAGAAATCTTGTTCATATTTTCAGGTAAGAATTTCCTATTACTTACTTTAAATATTTTTGTAGTAACTTGTATTTTGTTTTCTTTTTATGTACTACTATAATGTAATGAAATATTTTATTGTTTCTATGTTCATTTGTATGAATTCGCTAGCTTCATAGCATTCTTTAGATGATACAGTATAATGACCAGTGATCGTTTGCAGTTTATTATTCTAAATTATATGAAACAAAATATATTCCTTGAAATGAATTTAACATCAGTCGTGACTATTGAACTTTAGGCTTTTTGAATTCAAGCAATGTTTTAATTACTTGTATCGCATTTTAAAATGCAGAGAATTTTTACAAGCATATGAAGTAGTAGATAACAGAAATTATTCAAATGTATTGTAATATGTATTGTATGAATAAGTTTATCTTTAGAATATAGTTTCACATATATAAATAAAGGTTAATTAAAGACCCAAGTAAGAAATCTTGTTCATATTTACAGCGATTCCCGCTACCTCTTGCTACCGGAAATTCCCCAAAGATGTAACACTGTTAAGCGCCACCTTACTCTTAAAGGGATCTGTCCTTTCTCTCTCTTCCTCTCCAATCCAGAGCCGAAGATTCCTTCTCATAAACACTCAGTGAGAAGAAGGTTTTGTAAGAAATAACAATTACATCATCAACAAAGAAATTCTTACATAACACAAGTGTTCTGACAATTTTGATAAATGTTTTTTTCAACAAGCCTGATAGAAACCTCTTTCAGTATACATGATGGGCCCAATCTGAAATTAGAGTGGCCCTGGGCATCAGATTTTTTGAGCGCTGAATTGATGTGGAGATGTTCTTCAGTTTGACCAGCTAAGACACACGAAACGATATCTGACAGCATCGACTGGTCCTTAGCATGTTTATGGCTAAGTCCCATCCCATATGCAAAGTAAACCTTCAGCCACATAAACCGTGCTGAAGCAAAAGCACATTCCGCCTAACCTTACCAGTCACATATTCATTAAAAGGCCAGGTACATATTATACATAGTTGCAAATGCATGTCTACTCTCTCCAGCAGAAAACAATCACCAATCGCAATTGTGTATTTGAGATTGGTAGAACACAATAGGATACCAGTCCAATATAGCCATGCCTAGCCTGGAGCAAATGAAGAGGAAGGTACATATCACCGAACGACGATGTGCTGAAAGCATCACTAGCTGCCACAGCAACTACCGGGTGACCTATCATGCCTCACAGCTCAAAAACAAGCTCGAAATAACTCAAGATCAAAACGTAAGATTTACCAATGACCTTAAACATCACACACTACGGACTCGAAAGTCTGAGATTGCTAAAAGTAAAGAATATAGTAAACAGTTAAGACCAAATCGTTCTCATCAGCAATTATGAGAAAAAAAATATATTAGCTAAAGATTTGTAAAAATTAGTGACCATCAACATTTCGTCACTAGCAGCAGTACTTTTAATTTTGTTACACAAAATGTTAGTAACCTACCGTCGACATCATTCTTCTATAGCATAATAACTGACTGGATCCCATTACCAAAATGCAAAATAAAGCTCAAATACAGATAATTTCAAATCAGTAGTTAAGTGGTACCTTTAAAATAAAATCAAATCGGGACAACAGATTTCAATATTTTACTAATTGTTTTATTGAATCTTCGTAATAGGGAAACATTGTAAATCAGTAACACCAAATGGTAATCTCTTTGTTTAGTAAACAAAATGTATCGTTTTTAATTGCAAAATATACTCTGTCCAAAAATCTTGATTCTTCAGACCCTAGTGGAAATGAGTTTTGTAAACTTTAAAGCCAACAGGTTTTGCATAACTGACAATATAATTTATCTCTCTAAAATACAAAGTGAAAAAGTACATACAACTTAGAGTACGGTTAATGAATCTTAAACATTCTTAAATGTTCTATCAAGTCTAAAAGCATCGAGTAATCCAAAAGTATTCCATATGAAGTCGGGTAGTGTACTGATATATATCAAAAGTACAGAATAATCGCGACGATATAATCCCAAAATGTCTTTAAATGAAAGCACATTAATTTTGTAATATATATTAATAATATGCACTGTGTTAATAAAGAAACTTCCCTTTGGTTTCAAATGCGATGTTTGGGAACCCTGGTGAAAATTAGTTTAAAATTAATAATTGATGCATGAAACGACCTAGTTTTGTACACTTTTTATATCCTTGATGCTTTTAATATTTTAAATCTGTTGGGTACAAGCGGTAGGTTGAGTGAATAGTTTAGTTAAAGAAATATTGATACATTTGATGAATTTTAGCTGATTCGCCTCTGACGGAGTACACCACTTACATTGTAACACAAACGTTTGTGATTTAGCCCTTATTATTAGTAAAAAGAATATAAAAAAATACGGTAATAGAGCAGAACATCATTAAAATCATATCTTTGACAATTCTCTGGTTACAAAATAAAGAAGAGTGATGATTCAAGACGTCTTTGGTAAATCAGTTTGTTCATCTCTGAAACATACGGTCATATGTGTTACTATACTCTTTTTTTAAGTAAATACTATTCATGTTTGAAAAATAAGTATAAGACGTTTGCTAACACTTTCTTGGTTGACTTAGTAGTTTACAAGTTTGATTCCACGACTGAAAACTCGCAGCTTCTCTCTGGATTTATTCTTTTTAAATTTGCAAGAACATCAGAACATGCTTGGCTGCCATAGCTAAACCATTTCTACCAAATATTCCAAGTTGTAATCAAACTGTCAACTAAAATATAATGTTTCTCTAGATGTGTTATACCACATTGTGTTATAATGATGTCTACATAGCGACCAGGTGGAAAACTTATGTTTGACATCTTATCCAGAACTAGTTAGACGAATTTTATCATATTAATAATGAATGATCGTGTTAATATTTTGTTGAAGTTCGCCTCTTAGTGGCTTTCCTGGTAACAGCGAATCATGCAACATACAGGTGTACAATATATTTTTGCCTTATCCAAAACTACTATCGCAATTTCTACCAATATTTGTAAGAATATTTCTCAGGATATTTTACACAAAAGTTGTCTCTTTACAGTCATATATATATATATATATATATATATATATATATATATATATATATATATATATATATATATATATATATATATATATATATATATATATATATATATATATATATATAATAGCTTGTGATTAGGGCCAGCGTAAGTTTGCGCTAGACGAAGCAGCATCACTGGCTAATGTTCATTCGACCCATCCCCAACAATCTCGAGGAAAAATACAACGAAATGGCGCACGCTCCCTTCTCGACTTGGTGACTATTGTTCACTCGAATTTTCTGCCTCTTATGACGGCATTGGTTGTCATTTCCTGTGCATTCATATAAATTTACGGGTTTTTGTTTTCTTTATTTCAGTAATTTCAAACTTGTGGAAATAAGACTTGCCTGTTGACACTATCCCTTCCGTCCCAACACATAGCTGGTAATATTAGGAAGATACATTCTGTTTTCCTGAAATTCCCATTTTGTGTTCATTGTTCCCTTTCCCACTATTTTTTTATATTTTGTCTTTTTAATTTTTCAGGGTTTCTCTCTGTTTTGTTTATCAAATGTTTTGTTAAGTTTTCCCATATTGTCAGTTCAGCTCTTGCCCTGGCCTACTACCAGTGCTTTAGTCAGCCTGGGCTCGAGCTTCCCTAACGAAACTTAGGACTGTACCTTCTCCCTCAAGGGCTATATGTTCTGGGGTAGATTTTCACTCCTTTTATTATTTATTTTGTTCAAGTGACTTTGCTAGTCTCCTTCCCTGTCCTATGTTGTGGAAGTAGTGTTGTATCTGTTGAAATTGCATGGTTTTTTTTATGGGACGGCACAAGATCATATTTGTGAGTTGTCTTTTTTTGTGTTCTTAGTTTTTGTGTATTTGTGTGTATGTTGTGTTTTGGGGGATGTACTGTTGTTGTGCGTGATTGTTTAAAGTTTTTCTTTGAATGACACCTGGGCGCCATTTTGGGTACGGGTTTGGGTTTGTGCTCATTAGAATTCGTCTGGGTCATCATGTCAGAGCGAAATGTTTATTTATTTTTCTCTTTGGTGTTATTTGCGAGACCCCTTAGCGTCTTGGTCAGTTTTTTTCGGAGTGTAGATTGTGCTATTGGAGCCGGTTATCATGCTGAATTCTGCCATGCATCTTTTGATTTGTGGGCATACAACATTTGTTATGATTTGAAAGTTCAAAATTTTGGACACATAGCAGCATGTAATTATTGTAATGGATAACAATTTTATTTAATAACAAGTACATTCTTTAGTAAACATAGTGGCCGACATATTTTAAAGGTCTGTAACCGATGGCTAAGAGTAACTCATACTTTTGAAGGGGTATTTCTGTACATATACACTGAATATCCTCTGTTTGAAGGTTCATTATTCTTCTGGCTGGTATGTCTGATCGAACTAAAATGTCGTACGGTCTTTCAGGAACTTACCGTAGCTGGAAGTTGAAATGTGTGTGTGTGTGTGTGTGTGTGTGTGTGTGTGTGTGTGTGTGTGTGAGAGAGAATAATAATAATAATAATAATAATAATAATAATAATAATAATAATAATAATAATAATAATAATTGCATCACTACAAAATACACATGCTGCATAATTCTGAATGTTCACCTGCCTGAGGTGAATGTCTGTTTTAATGTTAAAAGCAGTTTGAAATCAATGTGTCAGTGACTATTGGTAGAGATTTCTGCTATTGACTGATATTTATATACGTACAAATGGTACATGACATTATAATGCAAGTTTTTAATAGTTCAACCAAATATTTTTTCCTATACATTTAATATGCTGAAGGCACTGGACGAACAATTTATATGATATAAAAGTTCATTATAGGCACATACTGTAATCACAATGAAAATGTGAGAAAAACTTACAGCATTATGAAGTAAATTCAAAATAATCATAAAAGAGCTATATTAAAGTCGGAACAAATGAAAAATTCCGTATGAACTCCAGTACCGGAAATGTACTAATCCACTAAGTATCGTGGCGTTGTCTAAATGGCTTTGTCCAAAACTCCTTTAAAAAATTCACAATACTTCCGGAATAATTTCATAGTCTCAAAAATGAGTGCATTCTATTTTCACTGAACAATCCAAACAAATGTTTTTTTTCTCTCGAATAATATCTAAGTACAACATAAACCATGTATGCAGATTTACAACAGGTACTCAAGAATTAAGAATGACTAAATAAGAAACGAATCTGATTGAGCATCTCTCTCTCTCTCTCTCTCTCTCTCTCTCTCTCTCTCTCTCTCTCTCTCCTTATACACACCTTCTAATACGACTATATTTTACAATATACCCCCACATAACACGTCACACTACTCAAAAATTATTTCGAAATGCCTATTCATGTGATCTAGCCCATCCAAAAGGAAATTACTCATTCTTCTAGAACCGTCCAAACCGCCACCAGCCAATAAGAAGTTAACCCAAAATCGTCAACAAGTCTTATTATTAAGATTATATTTAGCAATTGTTAACATATACGTACTCATTTATATATCCTATGTAATATTACGCTCTTAATAGTCCTAAAACAGACCATGTCATATAAGCAAATTTTAACTAAAGATAATTACTAAAATTTACAATCATTAATAAAAATTACAAAAATTAGATAAAATCATGCACTAGTAGTTAACAAAATATAGATATACATTAACAATATACCAAAGATCTGGTTTTGGTTTGTTCTTTAACGTCATTGCAACACGAATAGGTTATGAAATGTGATGGACTAAAGTACCTTGCCCTGGGACACATCAAATTACTAGTCTACTCCGCCGGATCCGGAAGTAGGAATCGAACCCCTACTCATTGGTTCGCTTGTTCAGCAAACTTATCACTTATGAAGACATAAATGATCTATAGATTCTCCAAATTTCATAACTACTTAGCAAATAAAAGATTTTTTTCATTCTTTAATTTTCGTGATTTTTTTTTTTTACCTGCCGTAAAAGTAATATTTTTCTTGACGCTATCAAATGTAACGTGAACAGTGCTGTTATGGTAAGTTCATGTTAAGAAGACATGAAAATAGGGTCTCCTAAGATAAATCCATACAAAAATGAAATGTTTTTAAAAAATTATTTCTTAATAGAATAAAAATCTGATCTGAAATCTTGTTGTTTTCAATCTTTATTCTATCAAGATATCAATTCTAAAAGAAAGAAACGAAAATATTAATTTGTGTACAACATATTGAAATCTCTAGTTATTGGAAGATAAAAACATCCAAATTTAAGAATATAATAAGGACATTGAAATGAATTTAGATTAAGCATTTATTATTCTTCTGCTTTCACTTGGTAATGGAAAAAGCCTAATTAATAAGCCAGTTCAATAGTTCACCAATCGGATAGAAGCCGAATAATGTTTTATCTCACCATTCAATCAATAAAACCTTATTAAATTGCGTTTTGATGTTGGGAACAAAGTAATTGATAATCACCCTAGGGAATAATTAAATTAATTAAGTTCACAATGTGAATGACCACTGGAAGGTTATGGACATGATCCAAGAGGTCGTTACTTGGAAAAATACCGTCCACACACCCACACTCTACCCCCCCACTAAAACTTGATATAAAGTTAAAGCTGTCCTTGGATAGCACGCAAGAACCACGCGTGATGTTTAGACGGACTTCTTTTGACCTTGGATGAAGCGCTGTTAATTGCCAGTTCCAGGATATAAAAATAGGCACTGGACTGGTTATTCTCAGTACGATTCCAAGCTCTAGAAGAATGTCATGTCTATTTCTTACAGGTAAGAAACTTATGCTTTATACTCGCTTTTGGAAGTTAAAGATTTTATAGTGAGTTGTGGTATTCTTCTGAATTATTTTTATTTCATTAATATAATGTAATAGTGAATTCTCTTTTCTACTATGAAATATTTTACTGATTTAATATTTTACTAAATTGATGTTCATTGTATTTATAATATAATATTATTGAGTTCCCTTCTTCCACAATCATAATGTAACGAAATATTTGACAGCTTCGCTGTTCATTAGTATTTGTTTGAAATAATTACTAGCTTCATGTTATAATTTAATTGAGAATAAATATATATTCTTTAAATAATAAGTATAACATTCACAGATCTTTTTCAGGTCTTTACCTTACAATAAATAAAATAAAATACATTTATTACAGTTATTGAATTTTAGGCTCTTTAAATATTGAAATCACTTGTATTAAAAAAATACAGAAAAATGAATGGACAAATGAAATACTAGATTGTGGAAGAACTATTTAATAAGTATTGTAATATGTATTGTATGTATTTTCAACATAAATAAATTTACATGTTGTATCTTTAGAATATATATATATATATATATATATATATATATATATATATATATATATATATATATATATATATATATATATATATATATGTCAATAAAGTGCGATTCCAAGCTCTAGAAGTGTCATGTCTATTTCTTACAGATTCTTGGTACCTTCTCTTAGCCAAAGCATTCCCCACAAAAAGATGTAACCGTATCTACACCATCATAAGTGACACCTTATTCTTATGAATGCTGAACTTTCTACCTTCTCGTAACTAGACACGAGAAGAAGGTTATGATAGAAAATGTCTAAAAACAACAACGCCAGAATTACTTATCATAATATAGTGGCGGAGACTCCAACCCAATCAAATCATTTCTATCATAACCTTCTTCTCGTATCTAGTTACGAGAAGGTAGAAAGTTCAGCATTCATAAGAATAAGGTGTCACTTATGATGGTGTAGATACGGTTACAACCTTGAATTTCAGGCTGAGTGTTAAAATGTATAAGTTCCCGGAACTGCCAAAATTAGCGGTGTTTTGTTTATACAATAATATAGCTGGAGAAAGATGTGCATGATTAAGTGTACGAAAGGAAACCAAAATAAGCATATGTGCTTAATAAGAGATCGCAGATATAATAACAACAAATGACAGTGAATAAGGAGGCTAAAATGAGTAGATATACATCCTACTTGTACGAAAGATGTGAGCAAAAACCCACGCAGGCTAATGAGACATTATAAATGTGGGCTACTGAAACGAACATGCTGTGTAATTAAACGCACCCGTCTCCTAAAGTTTAACATGAATTGTCTATTTCCTTTTAAGAGAAAAAAGAAAATAGGTACAATAGAATTCCTTTAGCCAGGTCATTACTCAATGAAAATGTATATACCTTAGCATAAATAAATAAACGAATACAAAATTAAACACACACACACACACACACACACACACACATACACACACACTCTTTTTCAGATATATACACGCAAAATCATCACATGGGTATCAAAATATATGCTAGTACCACAGGTCCATATGAAATTTTACATTTTCTTGAGGTTACAGATTTATGGTGCGTTCTTTTGAAATTAAAATTTTGATATTCTCGTATTAAATATGCACCAAAACTATGTACAGGAAGAAGATCGGTATTTAGTTAAAACCGAGAACTTCCTAATGATAAAATGCTCTGCGGATGCTATACTGTTTTACATTTTTCAAAAAAATATTATCTAAAACACTGACTTCTTGACTGTAAAACTTTCTCCATCGATGTTTTGGATAAGATTTGGATGATCTTGTTCGATCACATAGCTTCTGTTTTGTCCAGAGATTGGCTATTATAGAACAGTTTGAAAATTAAACCGTTATTTATGACGTATTGAGTCCCGAGTCCAATAAACAAAATAATCAGTAGTAACTCATCCAAAAATATTTACCGTTTTATCTTCACAATCATCTAAAGTGCTGATGCAATTTCTGTTACTAAAAGTCGGTAGGTATTGATAATTTTTAAAATCAAGCCTTGATATGATTGAAGTACGAATAATTGTGAAAATCAACAAATGCTATTTATGTATCAATCCGCGATAGTTCATTGCTTTAAATAGATTACTTCTTCTGTAATTGTACTGAAATAATGGTATAATAATAATTTCACTTATTTAAACTGTCATATATTCATAAAAATGTTTTAACAATGCGTAAATAATAGTTTGTTCGGCCAAACAAATTGTACAACAATTTAAATGTGTACACTTGCAAAACATAAATAGAACTTGAAAAAGATATGACATTGAAGCCAATTCCGATTGGGTCTCACATTTATAAAACAAAACATACTAAAATTGTGCAGATCAATAGGATTATCTACAAGTTGAAAAACAGAAAATCTTAACACAGGAAGTGTAAAGTCATTTTCATGTACTGGTACATTAAACAAAATACTAATTAATGCACCATTCAGTTTTTCAGTGTGATGACACAAAAATGATATTTGCTTGAATGTACTGACACGAGACCAAACAGACAGGCAGAGATAAAATGAATAACTCATTTTATACAATTCCCACATTCTTGGAAGTTGAGGAGAGGTGGGCATATCAGTTTAAATAAAATGTTTTTAACATATATCTTTTATACCAGATTTGAATATGATAAGGACGTTGTCTGTTTGAAGCTCTCCATAGTAAGCCTGCTCCACCCCCTTATCCTGTCTGTTTCTTTTTTTCTTCCATCCTTTTTATAGTACTGTCCACCAAAGTAGTTTACACCGAATTTATTATATTACAATAGCTATGTACAGTGTTAGCATTCGCCAAATCGAGAATCCTAAGTGAGTAGTATGCATTGCACTTGATGACTTCAATAGAATGTAGTCTACTGAAGGCTAGTATGGGAACTCAAGAGTCTGACTGCGCCATGAAACAAACAACCACTGATAAATTTGTGTTCTGAATAAAACACATAAAATTTTGTGCGTGAGCATGAATTCAGATTTAAAATTCTTCAAAGTAAAAAATTTTGAAGAAATTAAACAATCATGTTAACAAAATTCTATCTTTTCCTGAAGAGTGAATTTTTGACCCTCATACGGGAATCTGTTTTGCGTGTTAACTATTCGTATAATTGATATTTTGATAAAGATTTGTCAGTTGGTTTTAAAACACTTGACACGTTAAATTGTATTTTTGTGACCAGTTTGGGCTGAATCTTATTTTCTTCAAATTGTTGAATTCAAGTGATACTTTTCTCTGGAAATACAAAAGTGCTCTGACAAAATTCTTGAATGAAGACATTGATTGAAATTTATACTGAATTCAAAACTGGAATAGTACTTTCTGATTTCAGCAAGAGACTGTTGACACATTTGCATTTCACAGTATATTACAGACGTCATCGCCTTCAATTTAAAATCTTATCGAGACTCGAGCTCAGTTTCATTCAAGACTTTATTACTAGGACTTCTATTTTTTAATTCTTGGAGTATTTTTGGATTTAATTCGTAAAACCCGTTCTTTTCACCGTGTAATCTAGGGAAATAAATTATTGGTCAAAATTTACAATGCTTGTTTTCACTCTTTTATGTTACTTGTTTCATGAACATAGATTGGAAACAATTAATTTTCACAACCTTTAAGTCCATCCGCTAACCAAGAACATGAATTTAAACTGCGAAATATATTCAGGATACAGGTTTTAAGTCACATAATACGTAGCATGCGAATGGGGTGCGCAGTTTGTGCTAATTGAATGTTATTTACTTGCCAGTACCAATATGATGAATGCTGTGAAAACACATTCGTCATGCCACATACAGTTTTGGAGATATGTCACCTGAAACATCTGTCAATAATTTTCAAAATCCCAATATCAAAATTGAAATGACGTTATGGCACTCATTGAAAAGAAGTATGTCATGCGGAGATTTATCACTTCCGTAGTCTACGGGTTCTTGTAAACATTTTCATTTTACAACATCGCATCTGTTCGATACACGTTCTCTCCACACTCGCATTGGTTGCAATCCTCATCACTCTTGAATTCCACACGCAGGTCACATTTAGTACACTTATATCGCTGTAGTATCTTGACATTGAAAGCCTCAAAGCCGTGAACAAAACTGAAGCCGAGAAGAAACTCCACCCTGTCTCCAACATGTCTACATTTACAAAGGTTTGACAGTACCGGTACAAAAGCTACTGTGACTGGCATGGAGTTCCTTTCCATATCCATGCTTATGAATCCTATTGTGTTGTTTGTGATGGATTTGCAAATGGTACCCTTCATTACCACCACTCTTGAATCGCTCCCTACGAGGGTTCTTCCTTCCAGTAGACCATAAAATCGATTTCCATTGATCAAAGACTTAATCTTGTCTCCTTTTCCATACCATTCCCAAGGATACTTTGAGTGCACTAAGGAAGTCCTGCTCATTTTGCATAGTTCTGTCTTTACTTCCATAGCCAGCTTCATCATCTCCTTACTTCCTCCAGATCCATTTTGACCTAGTCCAAGCAAAGAGTACATAATAAACAAATAATACCTTGAGTACATGGAATTTACTTTGCTATTCCATTGCTTTACATGTACCAGTACCTCTTCGATTTCGCGGTCATTACTGTATTGATCATGCCGGATTCCAACTATCCATTCTTTGTAGTCCATGTCCAATGATTTTGGACTAAAATCAAACCCTCGATGATATATATCATTAAATAGTACTTCGTAGTCTTCGACTATTTCTGTGATATCACTCACGGATGTGACATATTCCAAACTTGCTCTGTGAAAGGATTTTGTGTACTTAAGCTTTCTCACTGCGATTTTCAGTCTTCTGTTTTCTATTGTATTAGGGACGATGAAGTACCTAATATCAATTGCTTCCATTTTGAAAAGCATTTGATACCATTGGATGCAACTGTACAGCATGGGGTCGATCTCAGTGGTTTCCTGGTTGTGAAGACATTCCCTGATGAGATCGCTAATTTCGCTTATGCTTTCTCTGATGAAACCCTTAAGCTCTGAAAGGTTATTTTTATCACTATGGATGAATGTCATTAGGCTGTGTTCGATGTGATAGTTGGTAAAATCACTGAGCTGAAGGCGAACGTTTATCTCACCACAGTAGCCATAACTATCAAAGGCTGATTTTGGACAATATAGTCTGCTGTCGGCAAAATGGCCGCATGCAGTTTGAGCCATCTGTCTTAGCTCTTCCACTCGGATTTCAAATTGTTCTTTGGTTGTTTTAAAATCAGGATGGTCTCCATGGCATTTACCAGTATATTGGCTTATTCGCCAAAAATACATCATACCGTACATGTGGTAGACATGTTTCAGAATTACCTTTATTTGATCATCGACAGCTTCAACATTCTTTGCAAGTTCGTCCTTACAAAGGCTAAGGGCCTTGTTGAAACACTTCATTGCCTTCTCTTCATCTTGAACATTACCTCTTCTATACAAAGCATAAAATCGTCCAAGATGCGCATGAAAATTTGGATTATTTGGAAAACATTCTGTCAGTTTCTTAAAAACATCCAGCCTCTCTGTGTATGGTTTGCTGCATTCTATATCACTCATCATCCGTGATAATTTTGGTTTGTACTCAGACCTAAATTCAGTTTCTTGATCCTCATACGAGGAGCTGCTCCGAATAATGAATATCTGAGTCAGTATCTCGTTAACTATGTCAAGTGATATTGCTGCTTTCATATTCTTTTTACTGGCATATTCGATAAATTCTAGTGCAAAGCCGTGCAATTTGCTTCGTGCGTCCTTGCTCAATTTTTCTCTGCTTTCTTTTGCTGGTCTTGGCTGATGCCGTGTGAGAATTTGTTCCAGTATCTCTTTGGCGATGATGAAGTGACATATTCTAATCATATTCTTTTTGGCTTCATTCCTGTCTGGCACTATAAACTCTCTCATCGGGTATTCAAAGTTTTCTATAGTGACAGGTTTATTTGGAGGAAGCTGCAACTTTTCTCGAAAGAACTGACAGGGCATCGATGACTGACCATAATATAACGCTAGTGATATATATCCCAGGACAGTTTGCCAAGGCAAGAGATCCTGTGTTGGATTCTTATCTAATTGAAGATAACCGGACACAAACGATTGTACACCCTTGTATTCATGCTTGTATGCCGTAAGGCCAAATTCATACACATAGTGTATTTCTCCTAACGCTACGAGCCTGTTTAACTCTTGCAAAGCAACTTTTTTCATTACTTCTTCGCAGTGTGCCTGAAATTTCAGACATAGCCTGCTAGATTCTGACTGAGAAACTTTGCCTTTTAGCCAAAATTTTGAACCAAAACCCAGCTTCTCTTCAATTGAATATGGATACCGCTCAACCAATAAAATGATGAGACAGGTATCTTTCACCATTCTTGGAATCCATTTAGCTCTTTGGCTTTCTTCCCCATCAAGCAGCAAAACTACTGGAAGAAGTGTTGCTCTGCCAAGAAACTCAATTCGGCTGATGAGTTCACTAACTGGAGTTCCAGTATGGAGCCTTGCCTGGACGCAAGGGAAAAATTCTTTCAGTTCCCAAAGTAGCCTTTGGGAAAAGGTAGTTCCTCCAGATCCAGGTGCATGTGACAACATAATCGTCTCGGATTTAAGGTTTTCTGCACAGTATCTCACTTTTTCAATCATTGCTTTTAATAGATCTCTTTCGGCATCCACGTGTTCAGAGCGACACTGGTACCGAACTGACCATGCGATTGTCCCACCACGGAGAAAATCTTCAGATTCTTGTTTCAGTTCTTCAAGGTTCATCATTTTCTTATAGGGAGATTTCGAGTAAAGAACCTCTAATTCACTTCTTAACCAGGCAGCAGCCTCATCAGTAATGCTTGCTTCACCTATTTCATTTTTAGCTGGAAGCTTGTGGGTAACTGTAGGTTTCTCGATTCTGTTACTAAGCTCACTCAACAGGGCCTGACAGATCCGTTCTAAATCTAAATGTATGATCTCGAGTGTGTGATTGTTTAATTGTTTCCGTAGCATATTAAAAGGCATAGAATTTGCCTTTCGTCCACAGTCACACAATATTACAGACGCAGGCTCGATGAACTCATCCAATCTAGAGATGAACCTGTACATATGGTCAGTTATGTTGCCGACCTTCTCTTCATCAGGCCAAAGAATAAATAAGGTCAAAGTTGTGTAGTCAGTTATGAAATTTTCCAGTCTTTCCAAACACAGTTCAACTGAAGTCTGATAGTCTTTGCTCCATCGCAAGGAATCAGAATCAGGAAGACTTTCGGGCATATTTGAACTGCCTCGCATGAAACACCACTGCACACTCCCCTCAGTAAATCTATGCTGATCCTTCCATGTGGTAACATTTAGTGGTTTCATCGTTTTCATTCGACTATCTACCACTGATAATAACCCTGACTGTATGCTATCCTGATCAAAGTCAAAAACTGCCAGCCATGGAATCAGTGACAATGACTCATGGTAGGAAAATTTTTTCTGTTCACAATGAATTAAGATGTAATGTCCCTGTCGAAATTGTTTTGCAGCATTCATCAACTTTTCTATTTCTTCAGATGGGTGTTTGAAGATGTGTTGTGGACGAAAATTATGTTGGTCTATTTTAGTGTCCTCTTGGCAATTTTCTGTGGGTGTTGGCGATAGTTTTCTTGTAGTACCATAATTCTTTGGAACTGCGCCTTTTGAGGTGTCTTTGCCTTGTAAAAGAGGTGCTGACGTTGGAGCTTCGTAACACAGCTTTTCTTCAGAAGGAATGCAGGACTCTTCACTATTTGGCTTTGAGTACCCATCAACGTTTTCGGCCTCATCAGTTTCTGCGGTTCCGCTTGGATCATATCTCTCTAGTGCTTGTTTAGTTGGTTTAACAGTCCAGTGATCACCCTCTTTTTTTACAACATACAGCTCTGCCCTAGCTCGCAAATATGGAAGCAGTTTTTGTTTATATAAATGCTTGAAAGATAAATGCTTCTTTGTAGTTTTCTGACGTTTGAGAAAAGTTGTCTCAAGGGCCTGTGTGCTTACCTCTTCCGAGCTATTCCCTTCCTTTTCTTTTGCACTCAGATAACTCAGGTACAGCTCCCTGTCCAGATCAAATGGCTTGTTGTCTGAAGGGATCAAATAAAAAAATTATACAGGTCATTTATTCCGCAAGAAACATGAACGTTTAATTATAATTATCCTAGTTTTGTTGATTCTAAGAATGCTTTTAACAGATAAACAGTTACCAGGCAAGCATTTAGAAATGTAAGAATTCCCAAGGGTCGTCGTACCAGGTATGAAATGGGCATCATGCAGTCTGGTACAGTTGATCATAACTACACTTTAAAAAACGACAACAAATGACAAACACAACTTTATTCCAGTCTGTGAGGTATTGTGAAACAATGTCTCAAAGAGATTAATTTGATTTTACTGACACTGTCTTAATGCATTTTAATTCAGCACACCTGTGACAAAGTTGAAATCCCATCACATTTCAGGAGTTTCATTAAACCTTCGAAACCAAAATCTCTCATAAAGTTAAGCTAAATGCATAATAGAGAAAATGTAATCTGTAATGATGACTTACCTCTTTTGGTTTCTTTCAATGCCACATTAATATTATTCTCTCCAATTTGAACGTATCGACAGTTATTTATAATAAGATTTGTTGTAACATTTGGAATCGGCTCACTGATACCTGAAAATTAAATTAAATATGGGTTGAAGTATGAAAGGCGGATAATCTACTGTGATAGGTGTTGCACTGTGCAATGGTTGAACCATTCATGAGTAAGTTTAATATTTGTTCCAAAATTAAATATTTTATGAGAAACATCCAGAAAGATGTTGATTTGTTTCAAAACGTTGGAGACTTAAAACCATTCCTTTTTACTTTGGACACAATTTAAAAAGGAAATGCCATTTTAAGATTCATTATAATGATGTAATTAACTAGTAAATAAATGAATGTGACCTGATCCTATTTTTGAACGGAGAAAAAGTATCCAATCTAGGAATGTAAGAAATTGACTCTTTTTCTAATCCATTACATTCTTAACAAATATAATTTAGTGATATTTTCTTGATATGGAATTTTTCCCTTCTTTTCTTTTACACATATTTGGCATGCAAGATTAAAGACTCTCTCTGTGATATATATATATATATATATATATATATATATATATATATATATATATATATATATATATATATATATATATATATATATTTGTGTGTGTGTGTGTGTGTGTGTGTGTGTGTGTGTGTATGCCTGTGTGTATGTGTGTCAATGAATTGATTTTGTTTATGTTTGTGAATCGACAGATTTCGATCAGCAGATAGGTGAATTTATTATTATATTATTATTATTATTATTATTATTATTATTATTATTATTTTATTATTATTATTATTATTATTATTATTATTATTATTATTATTATTATTATTATTATTATTATTATTATTATTATTATTATTATTATTGAAAGTTGCATTAGTAGCAGTATAGTATTAACCGTAGTAGTAATAGTAACAGTTACTTTAATTACATTGTTTCTGAAATTTTGATGGTCAAATGGTGGTAATCTATAACTATATTCTCAGTTCCCTGCTTGTATCTTGTGAATAAAACTAGAGGCCTGACTATCTGTATAGCACAGAGGGCCCAAGGAAGAACATTTATCATTACCTGGGCCAGGCTGTGTGTCCCTAGCAGTATTATCATTGCGCAGTCCTTTCTTCTTTGATTTACTTTTTTTTCTCTCAGACATCTTTTTCTATCTAGCCTCCATTGGGATGAACTGTAATAAGAAAGGAATAATGTAATTATATCAATACACACACACACACACACACACATATATATATATATATATATATATATATATATATATATATATATATATATATATATATATATATATATATATAGACTCTATGGTCCTAAAGTGAATAATTAAAAAAACAAAAACCAACAAGTTTATTACAATTCAACTTATTTCGCTATAATACAAAGTCAAAATCTAAAATGAACTTACAGTATTGTGAATTAAATCCCAAATAATCCTAAAAGTTATATCACAAGTGCAAACATTAATAGGGTTAAATACTAATTTAATTATTTAATGTGCCGATGTGAAAATAGTCCTGAAGGAGCTGATGTGCCAACATTCTTGATGTATCACTATAATATAATCCAGAATGTCCTTCATGAATTGACAATAATTCCAACATTTTGACTTTGTCTAAAATGTGAATGAACACTTTGTTATTCCAAAATTATTCTTTTTTTTAAAAAATAACTAATTACTCTCAAATTATATCTGAACACAACTAAACATGATTCTAGAGTTTGATCTTATAAATGAGAATCTGTTTAGCATAATCCTTATATTAAAGTCTAAGACACAATACAAAAACCAGGATAAGAGTTAAAAATTTGCTTCCATAACTTTGTAACGTCAGAATGCTATGTCAACATGTTTACAACTAATATCTTGAAGTACAACCCACAATCACAGATAAGCTTCCTAAATATTTGGTTGCAAATAACAGCTGAAACTACAACCTGCAAATGATGAATAAAAGTTGAACTCACAATATGAATATACATAACACAATATGAATATACATAACATAATATGAATATACATAACACAATATGAATATACATAACACAATATGAATATACATAACACAATATGAATATAATAACACAACATGAATATACATAACACAATATGAATATACATAACATAACATGAATATACATAACACAATATGAATATACATAACACAATATGAATATACATAACCTAATATGAATATACATAATACAATATGAATATACATAACACAATATGAATATACATAACACAATATGAATATAATAACACAACATGAATATACATAACACAATATGAATATACATAACATAACATGAATATACATAACACAATATGAATATACATAACACAACATGAATATACATAACACAATATGAATATACATAAAACAACATGAATATACATAACACAATATGAATATACATAACACAACATGAATATACATAACACAATATGAATATACATAACACAATATGAATATGCATAACACAACATGAATATACATAACACAATATGAATATACATAACACAATATGAATATACATAACACAATATGAATATACATAACACAATATGGATATACATAACACCCCACACGTAAAGCAAAAGAAAGATTTATTCACTATTTTCTTTAATTCATTAGTCAAATATACTTATGATACTATTATAGAAACAAATACATAGATAGATAGCTTATGAATAACAATAAATATACATAGAGTAATAAAGTACTTTTATAAACGTGAAAGTGAATATGCAATTAGATTATCTTTAACCTTGATGTGCCTGATGTCAATGTTGTATTCCTGCAACGTCAAACACCATCTTAACAATCTCTGATTTATGTTTTTAACTTTGCTAATCAAAGTAAGGAAGCTGTGATAACTGAAAAAAATTATTGGAGAAGGAAATTGACAAATATACTCCTCAAAGTGATGGAATTCCAATATCAAAGTCAAACATTCCTCCACCATTGTGGAATAATTTCTCTGATGCTTCTTCAATGTTTTAAGAAAAATGAAGCACACCATTTTTGCTTTCTTGAATCAATATTCTACCAACCCCTACATTGCTTGGAGGAAGAGACATTTTAAATAATTGACTCACGTTTGGCTCTTAAATATGGCCTTTTCTTTATCAAACCCTCCTAACATTTGTTAGACCAATGAAAATTGATTTTTTATGCTAAAAAATTGGTTAGGGGTTAAGCAAATATGGAAAAATTGGAGCAAAATTTCCGATAATTTCCAGCAATACCCGAATATCGTTTATATTGTCTAATGATTTTCAAATTGATTCATTTACAGCTAACAAGAGTAAATAAACAATATCATTCCAACAATTTCCTATATCGAGTAATATAACCGAACCATAAAGCTTGATGAATACTTTCCAAAGCAACTTGACTTTCAGGGTTATAGCCAAAGATTTAAACCTTTGGATGACTAACTTGATGAAACGTTCCTGACATAAAATTTGACCCATGATTACATTTAACAGTTCTGCGAAGTCCAAAAAGTGTGAAAAACTTTAGGGTTTTACTATAGTCATATATATTATATTCCTTAAAAGAATTGCTTTTGGAAATCTTTTGAATGCACAATCGTCAACAAGTATTGGTTTCTCAACGTGGTCCTAGGAAATGGACCCACACATTCTACAATTATTCTCCTAAATCAGAGAATTAAATGACAACTGCATAAACATCCGGATACAAATAAGGCTTTTCAGTTACAAGTGGATTAACCACAACCTTATCTCCAGCTATTTCATTGGCTTGAAGAAAATGAATAACCTCAATGGGTAAAGAAGTCATGGCTCCTGCCATTAGGTCTGTTGTAAGATTTATCGATGGAGAGGTGCATTAACAAATATGTACTCTATTTCTTGAATGACCACTTTCATTAGACGAATATTTCTCACAGAAAGGCAAAGTACCTGTTAATAAAAGACTATGAGAAACTTATGTGTCCCCTAATATTTTAATAGAGAGAGGTTTGAAAGAGTCATGAATAATTGATATATAACGTTTGGACACAGACGGTTCATAATTCTCCATAATAGAATCAGACTGGAGTTTGTCTGACGCGAGAAATGAATTGCTTTCAAAACTTTGACATTGAACTCTTAGAAATAAGTCGAGTTGGAAATAATCTGTTTATATTCTGTTGTTGAACCTTTATCAATCAACAAAAAGTGCACGTAGGAAGAAATAGGGATAAACGATCAATCTTATAAGATGTTTGATTCCTATAAGTTGTGACAGATCAAGATTTAGAAGTAATCGTAAGAGACCCAGGAATATTTGTACCAAAGGCTGTTGCGAGGAATACGTACTGACAATAATAATCAAGATAGGTCTTGATGATATTCCTGAACTCTTCATCTAATATGAATTGTCTGAATAATCGTAATAAGCTCCTTGGACGAGTACCACCTATTAATTAGCCGTTCTTTTCCATTAAAAACTCGCCATAGGTCCGTTCAGTTTCTTTTCCATAATCACTATAATTTTATGGATATGCTTCAGATATTCATAACTCTTCAAGATATATTCCTTAACCACATCATAATCAGCACTTTGTTGTGTCCATAGTGATGCGCAGACTTCAGAAGCTTTGTCATTAACTACATGTTGTAATAACAAAGACCAGTGCTATTTTGTCCATTTCAAGCTATCAGTAATTTTATTCAAATGAGGAAATTATTAATATACTGCTTTTTCTTTAACACACATAATATTTCTGGGAACATACAAACTTGAACTTTTGTGTAAAAGGGAAGAGCGCTTTTCGCCTGCCAATTCAATTTTTTAATACAAATAGCAAATCTACCCCCCCTCTCTCTCTCTCTCTCTCTCTCTCTCTCTCTCTCTCTCTCTCTCTCTCTCTCTCTCTCTCTCTCTCTCTCTCTCCCCTAGTTATCTCTTTGAATTTGCATTTGCTGCATCTATAATATATCTCTTTTTTCTATCTTTGATTTTGGATTTCCATAATTTCAATCAAAAAGTGAAGATTTCTTTTTCCATCAGTTTTTTTTTTTTACCAATACATTTATTTTCATTTCATATATGAAAGAAATGCAGACTTACTTATCAAACCCAAAGCGCTTTTATAAAAAAAACTATTTTCCACCAGATATTGAACCAAAATATTGTTTATCTGTTGCTTTGTTAAAGAAGCCCTCGATTCAGAAATATCATATTTTCTAGGAAGTTCAAGCGACTTGTCAATGACTTTAACCCTTCTACACTTTAGATGACAATGTAAAAGCTTAAGTAAAGATTTCATAAATATGCCAAGTTAAAATCTTTACCAGAGATACATTTCATTTTTAATTTCTCTAAAATATTTTAAAGAAATTCGAATCCGGGATAATCTCACCTATTTCCTGTTACGACTCTATGGTCTTAAACCATGTAACAGAAGAAGTGAAACCAATAAGTTTAGTAAAATTCAAAAAATAATTTATTTACCAAGAATACAAAGTGAAAATTTAAATGGAACTTGAAGTATTTTGAACTGAATCCCAAATAATCTGAACGTTGACAATAAGCTCAAATTATATAATGTTCTGAATGAATTCCAGTGTTGTTCCTAATGAATTTCAATCTTGAATGTGCTAATTAACCAATGACATTGAATGTGCCGATATGCCAACAGTATTGATATATCACAGTGATATAATACAGAATATCTCTGATTGGATTCACAATAATCCGAAAGCAATGTTTTAGTCCGAATTGACAATGAGCACATTGTTATTCCAACGAATGATTTAAATAAATATCAAAATATCAATTTTAAAGGAAAGAAACGATAACATTTGGCTTGTGTAGAATATATTGAAATTTATAGTTATTGAAAGACAAAACCTGCGAATTTGAAAAGAATACTATAATATTGATTTGGATTGTAAAAGAAGCATGGCCCAATCAATAATTCATATCCTGAACATAATAGAACGTTGAAATGAATTCAGATTAAACTCTGTCCTTGTTTCATCAACTTGATTTAGTAATGGAAAAGCCTGCTTTAATCAAATTAATAAGCCTGGTTCAATAGTTCAGCAACAGACAACGAACAACGTTACTGCCTCACAATTCAATCAATAAACAAAATTAGTTGGGTTAAAAGTTCAGAACGTGAATGACCGCTTACACCTAAAAAGGTTATAGACAATGTATGATCTGAAAGGTCGTTCACTTAGGAAAATTACTGAGCATGCACGCTCTCTCTCTTTGTGGGCTTAATGGAGAGCAAAGACAGTCCTTAGCAGTCAAAAGCATGCTCTCTCCTTCTCTCCCCTCCCCTCTAAACTTGATAAAAGGTTAAAGCTGTCATTG
Source organism: Potamilus streckersoni (assembly GCA_016746295.1). Lineage (NCBI taxonomy): Eukaryota > Metazoa > Mollusca > Bivalvia > Unionida > Unionidae > Potamilus > Potamilus streckersoni. Next base: position 529,751 of record JAEAOA010000328.1, on the reverse strand, counting down.
ACTATCACGCAAGAACACGCTTGACTTTTTAACACATAGGCATAGTTCATTAGACAGACCTCTCTGACCTTGAATGAAAACGTGGCTTACTGATGATCGCCATCTTCCAAGATATAAAATAGGGCTGTGGGCTGGTGAGTCTCAGTGCGACTTCAAGCTTCAGAGAGTGTCGTGTCTATTTTTTACAGGTAAGAAAATTATGCTTTATACTCACTCTTAAAGTTAAAAGATTTTATAGTAGTTGAGTTCTTTTTATTTTATCAATATAATGTAATAGTGAGTTTTCTTTTTTCCTACTATGAAATATTTTACTGATTTGATATTTTACTGAATTGATGTTCATTGTATTTATAATGTAATATTATTGAGAGTTCCCTTCTTCCACAATCATAATGTAATGAAATATTTTACAGCTTCGATGTTCATTAGTATTTGTTTGAAATAATTACCAGCTTCATGTTATAATTCGACTGCGAATAAATATATATTCTTTAAATAACAAGTATAACATTCACAGATCTTTTCCAGGTCGTTATCTTACATTAAATGGAATGAAATATATTTCTTGAAAATGATTGACATTTATTACAGTTATTGAATTTTAGGCTCTTTGAATATTTAAATCACTTGTATTCAAAAATGCAGAAAAATGAATAAACAAATGAAGTAGTAGATTGTGGAAGAACTATTATTGTAATATGTATTGTATGTAGTTTCAACATAAATAAATTTATACGTTATATCTTTAGAATGTAGTTCTATATATCAATAAAGTGCGACTTCAAGCTTCAGAAAGTGTTGTGTCTATTTCTTACAGCGATCCCACTTCTTCGCAGCCGAGCTTATCCCCACAAGATACAACATAGGTGTGACTCTTATTGTTAAGAACGCCGAACTTTCTTCCTTCTCGTAACCAGGCACGAGAAGAAGGTTATGTTAGAAATAACTACTAACAAGCTCAATTTTCCAACAGAGCAAACAGACTCTTACATAACAACTAATTGAAAATTTCTAACATAATATAAATAATTCATCTAAAATTATAACTAAACACGGCTAAAATATTGTTTACACTAGACAGTTGCTTGAATAGAATGATGTTAACAAACTTATATACATCCATACTTGTTCTACTTTGCTATAATCTTTTCAGAAAATACTGTCATCTTAAAATTCATAAACAAGGTCATGTCTGGTAATTTTAGCAGCAACCTGGTCAGATATTAGGTAGACTAGAGAATTTCCAGGTAAAAACCCGTGTCCTGAACTCATATCCAAGTAAATGTGTTTACAAATATTATCTTACAGTTAATCCTACACTCAGAAACAAGTTACCCATGTAATACGTTTTTTAAAAATGACCCGTACAATCTACAATCATGGACAAAAATTAAACACACAATATAGATATAGATAACAATGTATACACTTTTTATAAATAAAACATTATATATATATATATATATATATATATATATATATATATATATATATATATATATATATATATATATATATATATATATATAAGTATAAGTTGCAATATTTTCAGGGATGTTTTTTTTTATATAATTTTGTTTGTTTCATGATGTAGCTACCTACAAATCAACGTGTTCTTTATTAATTGGGCTTCATAAATGTATGCAGTAGGTTCAAACTCTTTTATCCCTTCTATTTAAAAGAGTTATGAATTCTTGGATCGGATGTCTGGATTAAACAAATACCATGTTCAAAAGCTATTTCAGTTGTGTTCTTCAGGCTCTGATTAAAATTAGATATATGCTGTACTTGAAAAACTGCAACTCCTCCTATACTGTTTCAGACATTATTTATATATATATATATATATATATATATATATATATATATATATATATATATATATATATATATATATATATATATATACACACATACATACATACATACATACATACATACATACATACATACATACATACATACATACATACATACATACATACAGACAGAACCAGAGAGACGAGAGAGATTGAATCATAGCATAGGATATTGGAATGAATTACAGATTTCAGTAGTAGCCGTTTATTTGGAATATGGACTGCGTATCGCCGGTAATAATGTTACTATTTTAAGATATCGATATAATGCCTTCCCCTAAAGACAAACCAAGGCAGCATACCTGGCTTGCCTGGGTGGATTCCGAAACTGCGTCTCTACGATGATGAGTCCTACATTCTACCAACTGTTCTACCGCTGCTCCCAGTCATTAAGAAAAGAAAAATGCATGAACAGAGATATCAGAATGAGCTTGTCTATTTGATTACTAATTATCACCTTTTTAATTTCCAACAGTATTAAAATATGTAGAAGATGCACCACTGAGATGCAGTGATTCGTACACAGAAAAGTAAACTACTGTAAAGCTCAACAGCTTCAATAGGCTACTTGCAAGTATCAAACATGGGAAACACAAATAACGCTCATCTACTGTATTGAGCGTATCCCAGTTAATACATGTAAAACTGTTATATCACAGAAAAAATTGACTCCTTTACCTTTCCAACCTGGATATTTTAGGGAGAAGGATAATAGCATAAGAAATGGTTGTAAAAATATTTTTAAAAACACTTTTAAGTTATGACTTTGCTAGAGTTACAAAAATATGTCTTGTTGATCTGCTTTATTATTATTATTATTATTATTATTATTATTATTATTATTATTATTATTATTATTATTATTATTCCTCAAATGAGGGTGCCTTTATGTCCTAAATTGATCACATATTTAATTTTCAGCAGTCCATATATCATTCCAAGTTTGCATCCTATGGCATATACTAAGCTTTCAGATGCTGAGATACAAAAGTTAAAGGAAACCGTTCTATGTATTATGCACGGACCATTTACATAATGTAACGGAGGGGGTGGGGGCTTCGGGAATATATATTTCCTGGCTATAATAGACACTCTTTAATATGTGTTAGGTGTATGGATGTGAAAATACAGGTCTATAAGGAGAATACTGTTAAAAATATATATAAAGAAACGAGATCAAATGCTACATGTTGACAGTTTTCCTTTTTTCTGCCATGCTTCTGTCATACTCAGGTGTAGCATTCTTATACTGATCTGTTTTCATCTAAAAACAAAATGTGATGCACTGCACTGTAAAAATATTCGCAACATCCCAAAATCAACCTGTCCATTACGTGATTTGTGTCCCAAAACCGCTCCGGTGGCCTAGTGGTTAGAGCGTCCGCCTCGTATGCGGGAGGTTGTGGGTTCGTTCCCCGGTCGAGTCATATCAAAGACTTACAAAAATGGTACTAACAGGTGCCTCGCTTGGCGCTCAGCATTAAGAGGTTAGTGTTAGGACTGGTCGGCCTGGTGTCAGGATAATGTGACTGGGTGGGACATCATGCTACATGTCTGCGGCATGATGCCCCAGTGCTAGACATCACCGTCAACTGCCACACTGCAGACATCGTAGCGTTATGACTGAAAAATTGTTAAAGCTACGTTAAAAATCATAATCACATCAAATCACATTTGTGTCCCAGATGACTTACACCTTTCCTAAAATGCAACGAAAGATATCTGCCCTAGATCTGTGTATAATGCAAACGTTTCTTACCTGGTACAAACATTTTTGTTAAGTTTAAATTTCGGTTTCTCTATGTGGAATGCAAATATTTCCTTTCATCTTGTTTCTCCAGTTTTCTGACAAATTTATTGATGAGAATGTCAGTAAGTTCCAAAACTTTTTGTGTGGGCGAGAGCAAACCCCAGGAATTTCTGTTCAGATCATGTTACAGGGTGTAAAGCGAAACATCCGTTCAAAAAATATAGAAGGGGAATCAAAGTAACAGAAGTCTTTTAGAGGCTGATGGTCGTCTAATCTTATGTTTTGCATACTTTAATTGGCTAGATGAAAGCAAAGGCATTAAAATGGTTCATCCCTTGTCAAAATACCACGATGCGACAAGTGAAAGAATATTCCCTGTCCTCTGATTAAATGAAGTTTCGCGTACATGAACAGTCACAGTACAACGTTTAATTTTGAAAGTAGGATATGGACTTTCCAAGAAAGATCAATATTTCATTTGACATAGCTGTCATATATTGTAACAAAAGCAAATTTTAGAAACAAATGTAATAATAAAAAGCCAGCTGACGGACATAACCTTAATAAAGGTGTTATGAAAGGGGACAGTAAGCGGACACAATATGAGTTACAATTTTCTTCGTTTTGTCAAAGCTGAGTGAATACAAACAGAAAGCATGTGTTGTCATTGAAGTAGATTTAGGTGGAGTTCAGTAGTGTTAACGTAAAGATCTAACTCAGCTACATACATCCGAATTTTCATTTTCAAAATCAACACACTACCCTACCCCACGTGATCACGTGATAAATGAGACAATTTGCTTTCAGACACAAAACCCCAAATACATCAACACATGAGATACAATTTGTATACAATGTGATTACAAGCTCAGATAGAAAATCTCTCTCTCTCTCTCTCTCTCTCTCTCTCTCTCTCTCTCTCTCTCTCTCTCTCTCTCTCTCTCTCTCTCTCTCTCTCTCTCTCTCTCTCTCTCTCTCTCTCTCTCTCTCTCTCTCTCTCTCTCTCTTGAGGAAATACTTTGTATATACTTTTAATATCTTTTTATCTTTGCAAGCTGAGAGCTAGGTACTGGAGGTCTTTCGATGACACAAAAATAAATGTAGGAATTTCACAATTGTACAATTGTACTTTTTCTGTCTTTCTACCCTCCCGGAGATCTAAAAACTAAATATCATCTGTTTAATAGTGTTATCCAAGTGATAACATACAATTATGAAGCAAAACTGTATTACATGAAAAACGATTAGTTTAGGTTAAATCAGGAAGAAGCCATTCAACAATTTATGCAACTACACTTTAAAATTTTCCAATGACAATTCAGTGGATATATAAAAAGCACAACCTGATATAAAATTTTGGCAAAATATTGGTAAAACATGGGCGGTATGGATGGCAAAATATTAGTAAAACATGGGCGGTATGGATGGCAAAATATTGGTAAAACATGGGAGATCCTGATAGCAAAACATTACTAAAACATGGGCGATATTGATGGCAAAACATTACTAAAATGTTGTTGTTCGTCCGTCGAGTCGACGAAGACTACCCATTGAGTTGGAGGGGCTGGTTCTGTTGGCTTTATCATCCACCTGTGCACACACAGTATTACTAAAATATGGGCCTTATGGATGACAAGACAAGCAAAAGCTGGATATTATTCAACGAGTTTAATATTCATTACCCATCTGAGATTATGTTTATCACGTTGTTGTTATATTAATAGGAATAATATAGAGAGAAGGAAGAATAAATGTTCTCTTGCATAAATGGCTCAGACATTGCACCTTTCATTTAATAAGCGTAAAAGAATAGTCCCAGCCGCTAGTTTGAATTAATAATGAGCACGTCTATGGCCAGTAACATTTCAAAGTATTTAAAAGGCAAATCTCTCTCCAAATCAACATAACAATTGACACAGCATCATTTTTCAAAACTGGATCTCTCATGGAAGTTCCCAAGTAATATCAAACAGATGCCTAGTTATTCAAGCTATATACATTGATTTAAAATGAAAATGTTTACAATGTTTTAGTTTTGTGTGCTAAAAATGAAAATGTTTACAATGTTTCAGTAGTGTGTGCTAAAAATGAAAATGTTTACAATGTTTCAGTGGTGTGTGCTAAAACTGAAAATGTTTACAATGTTTCAGTGGTGTGTGCTAAAACTGAAAATGTTTACAATGTTTCAGTGGTGTGTGCTAAAAATGAAAATGTTTACAATGTTTTAGTGGTGTGTGCTAAAAATGAAAATGTTTACAATGTTTCAGTGGTGTGTGCTAAAAATGAAAATTTTTACAATGTTTCAATGTTTCAGTGGTGTGTGCTAAAAATGAAAATGTTTACAATGTTTCAGGGGTGTGTGCTAAAAATGAAAATGTTTACAATGTTTCAGTGGTGTGTGCTAAAAATGAAAATGTTTACAATGTTTTAGTGGTGTGTGCTAAAAATGAAAATGTTTACAATGTTTCAGTGGTGTGTGCTAAAAATGAAAATGTTTACAATGTTTCAGTGGTGTGTGCTAAAAATGAAAATTTTTACAATGTTTCAATGTTTCAGTGGTGTGTGCTAAAAATGAAAATGTTTACAATGTTTCAGTAGTGTGTGCTAAAAATTAAAATGTTTACAATGTTTCAGTAGTGTGTGCTAAAAATGAAAATGTTTACAATGTTTTAGTGGTGTGTGCTAAAAATGAAAATGTTTACAATGTTTCAGTGGTGTGTGCTAAAAATGAAAATGTTTACAATGTTTCAGTGGTGTGTGCTAAAAATGAAAATTTTTACAATGTTTCAATGTTTCAGTGGTGTGTGCTAAAAATTAAAATGTTTACAATGTTTCAGTGGTGTGCGCTAAAAATGAAAATGTTTACAATGTTTCAGTAGTGTGCGCTAAAAATGAAAATGTTTACAATGTTTCAGTGGTGTGTGCTAAAGGCAAACGTCTTTATGAAAACCAAAAAGACGTTCAAGATTATATCATCAACACAGGCCACAGTCATCGCCGAGTAATCCTTTGGTTAGCCACACACTCTCCCACCGACCACTTGGTAGACTATTTACATTCACAAGAATTGGCTCCACTGAAAAAAAATATGCACTCAATTCAGAAACGTCAAATTGCAAGTATCGGATTATTCTATGCATGGAGTATACTGTGTGTAATTTCTTTGATAACGCTGTGTTGTAGTCCCATTTTTTAAAACTTGTACTGTCTTTTTTGGACGAAATTTATCAAGAAATGATGAAAACTTAGAAGGTCTCGTGAACTTTATGGCTATCTATTTTCTTCAGCACAAAAACACAGTTTATCAATGACCAAATGATACACCATGAGGTGTAGTCTTGCTACACAATATTTTCATGTTTATAAATGCGCACATTAAATTTTGTATTGTTTGGTGTGTTTTATTTGCACATGAAGAGAAATTGACGAGCCATAATCCACTCTCCTCGTTCTTTGCTTATGCTTGAGTTAAGGGACTTATCAAAATAAGTGTCCAGTTAGATAATGAAAATGGCGTTGACTAGAATTTTAAAACAAAGCTATTTTTTAGACATTCTCTCTCTCTCTCTCTCTCTCTCTCTCTCTCTCTCTCTCTCTCTCTCTCTCTCTCTCTCTCTCTCTCTCTCTCTCTCTCATTTTCTAAGAATGATGTTTTTACGACTGCATCTACACTTTCTTCAACGTCCGTGCTTTAAGTATATACAGTGATCTTGCCATTCAGACCATAGACCGAGACTCGTATATCCAGTCACCTTCCCGGACATCTGATTAGGACATCCCCACCCCTACCAACATATTACAGTGGTGTACTGATAACATGAATCATGAGAATATAACTTGTGAGGCGAAACCTGATACACTGCTACACTGCCATCGATCTAGAAACTGCATCTGTCGTTGTTTGTAACAGTCTTCACGGGGAGAGGAGGAGACGGCAACACAACAAACAGAAAAGGAAATAAAAGAGGTTGAAGAAAGAAGTAAAGTACATCGCCTAGAGATCACTTTAAAACAGGAAGCGAAGACCTCAACAGTGGCACTTCGGGTTTGGCATTTTCATCCAATTCTACCGGACAACATTTCAAGACCATTCTCTGTCCAATCTAGATCAGGCAGCGGAAAAGCTGACTGAAATACATGGGTTTGAGGCATTCCCAGAGCGGCTGCTCGAAGAGTCTCGGTGTGCGGCGGAATGGTGAGGACATCCGCAAGACATTCAATATTCCGATTAAACACCCTTTGGAAGGGCTAATAATCAAAATACTTCAAAATATCTTGGTTTTCAGATTGGCTTGAAAATCCATTTCATGATGCTGATCATGTATAAATATGATCTATTGGCTATATTTCAAGGGTCGACCACGATTGCAAAAAATTAATATGGGTCACTAAGACCCTACAATTTGATTGATATTTTCGGAAATAAACTCTGTACATGAAATTTTAAAAGTTCTATACACAGTACATTTAGAACTAATAAGCATTACTTAAAATAAAATAGGCAGCTTCACTGAAGAAATAAATTACCTTCTGGCGTTTCGGTAAGTTCCAATTGACGTTTAGACTTTTCCACCCCTCCCTTGCCCGGACAGTTTTATGCCTGCAGTGTGAATTACACACAAAGAAAAACACACGACCCGTGCTTTAATATACACTGGATTGGGAGTAATCGGTTGGTCATTACTTACACGAGACAATTGATTGTAAGTAGATTTTAATCTTCGATGAGCACGCGTTGCGTGCCGAGTAGGGGTAGATGGCTTGGGAATAGCTTTATTCCCTCCCATTCAGTAATCAAGATAAAATGACTAACACTGTTAAGTTCGGAAAATGAATGAATCTATTGGCTTGCTGCAGAGAGTTTAACATATAATGATGCCTGTGGAGGAAGTGAGGTAGAATCCAAACAAACATCACATGAAGAGGGAAATGGTAGACTACAGAATAGCGAAGGGACTCATCAGAGAAGTTTGAGAGGTGGATACAATGAAGATAAAGAGTAAGGGGAAGAGGAGAACATGGAGCAGACGCTTGCAAGGAGGGAGAAGGAGATTCCTACCCCAATTGTGCTTTTGTCCTGGATATCAATAGCAACGGCGATCCGGGACAACAACCAGAGGTCCATTTAAGAGCTACCAAAGTCTCTTTGAAAAGATATGCTATTGAATCATTACAGATCTATGACTTATGCTTGTTTTTCTTTGTAAATATCTTTTTACAACTCACAACTAACTCGTATCCCAGTGTAATATTATGTTTATGTATGTTTACGAAAGTATATAAGTATTTTGCGAGAAAAGTGTCTCTATTCCTACCCTCTGCATTGGTTAGTAAGTGGGTGGTATTGATTACTCCAACGACATGGAGATAATAAATGCAACATGTTGGATATTAGATAACTATGTAGTAGTTACTATAACTGGGTGTTTAATAGGGTATTCGAGGTATATGTTTTTAATAGTAATTAAGTGTATGGTGTTGGATAGTTAGTGTAGGGTGTTGGTTAGTTGTTGAGTGAGCATTGGATATTCCAACGGCCTGTTGGATAAGGTATTGGATGCAGGATATCAGATCACTAGGGGTTAGTCACTCAAAATTGTGGTGGATAGTAAGTGTACGTCGTTGGATGGTACATAACTGGGTGTTGGTAACTTCAACGGTGCGTTCGACGGTGAATGCTGGGTGTTAGTAGATGACTGGGTGTTTGGTCACTCCAACAGTTGTTGGATAGCAAGCGTTTATAATACTGACTTACTTCTTGTCGCCATAAGATCATTTAAGTAGTACGCATTATAAAATAAAAGACCGTTCCGGTGGCCTAATGGTTAGAGCGTCAGCCTCAAATGTGGGAGGTCGCGGGTTCGAACCCCGACCGAGCCATACCAAAGACATATAAAAAAGGTACTAGCGGCTGCCTCGGTAGGCACTCAGCATTAAGAGGTTAGTGTTATAGCTGGTTGGCCTGGCATCAGAATAATATGACTGTGTGGAACACCATACTACATGTCTGCGGCATGATGCCCCAGTGCTAGACATCGCACAAAGCTACGTTAACTCTCTCTCTCTCTCTCTCTCTCTCTCTCTCACACACACACACACACACACACACACACACTATTTTGAACCAAAAGGATTGATACTAAATTATCATTGTTGCCGTAAAGGCCAATTAAAAAATGGCCGAGTAATGCTAATTCCGACTGTCGATATAGATGTCTATAGTCCGATAAATCAACCCCTTTAATCTGTGCTGACACTGACGGACGATATGTAGGTTAGGTGCTACCCTTTTATTAAAATGTGCAATCTGCTGCATGCAAATCTCTCTGGAACACACATGTTTACATTTTAGGACACCGGCATTTGGTAACAACCATATCTAGCGCGAAATTGTTGTTGTTGTTGTTGTTGTTGGGCTTAACGCCATTTTTCAGCACACGATAGGCTATTCATGGCGGCCAGTATTATTGGTGGAGGAAGAAACCGGAAAATCACCGGAAAGAACTACCGACCCACGAGAAACTACTGGCAAGCTTTCTCACATATCCACTTTCGCCGAATCCTAGACTCGAACACACGCAGACATCAGAGTGAGATGGCAGTGATCCGTAACGGACAGCGCTTTAGACCACTCGGCCACTCGGGGGCCCCTCTAGCGCGAAATTCAAAATGGCCATAGGACAGACGTTTGTACTATTGCACATAAATTTTCAAGTCGACAAAACACATGATTTGTGACGGAAATAGATTTTACATGTTGGCAAAAGAATCCTTCAGCCGACAACAGTTCCGCAGAAGCGAAAAATATCGTCAAGTGCATAAAATATACACCAATGTGTGCAGACAAAATTATCAGCAGATATTTTGACGTTTTTCAATGAATAGGTAATATCATCCCACCAAACCGGCAGTCAGTTTTTATAATCATATGTGTGGGATGATTTATCGGCCTAAGAAGTCCATAGATAGCTATATCGCCCCCACCCACTTCTCCCTCGGACAAACAGGCAAGCATCTGTCAAAATATACATGTGAATCTCTGAATGAGATGATGCTTTAAGTAAAAAAAAATGAATCAATCAAGAGTCAGTAAATACAAACAATTATTTATGCAATCGAAATGTAAATGAAGAGTAAAAGGTGAAATGTAACGAGAGAGGAAGAAAATAATAGGAGGAATGATGGTGGTTTGGGAAGTGTGGCAAAAATATATTTGTCTGTTCTGTTATTTCAGGTAACCATTTAATGTTGTGTTCGTTACTGTAAGTAATGCTCCATTCACTCAAAAAACTTGTTTGAGCCAAGCTCTTTCTTTAATCTCAATTTTCTCACAAATAATTATCTTTTTGGCTGAAAATCATATCCTATGTAATGTTTCATGTTTTAAATATGTTTATATACACTTATATATATATATATATATATATATATATATATATATATATATATATATATATATATATATATATATATATATATATATATATATATATATATATATATAATCACCTATATCATTATAACTACTGTGTGTGTAGTTATGAATTGTGCAAATAATAGGTAATGTAAATTTTCAGTTACTAACATGATGAGAGGGAATTGCTTAAGTAATGCGATAGCTGGATACTTCAGGTGTCTTCTCAATTCTTTAATATGTTTGTGACACAATTAAGGGATATGTTTCTTCTCATTCGCAACTTTGATATCAATCCTACGGATCATACATATCATGAATGCAGCAGCGGATTTATATTAGGCTTAGGTGTGCTTAAGCACAAGGCCCCTGTTGGGCGGGGGGATCTTCTTGGCAACAAAAATATGATGAATATTTCATTGTAAGGGGCCTCATAACTTAACTAGCACAGAGCCTCAAATCCAAAACTGTATGTATGTCGATAAATGCTATTCGGACCACTTTGGCTATTTATGAAACTAGAATAGAATTGAGTGAGAATTTGCGATTGATCAAACCGTTTCATTAATAACATCTAGTACTACTATTATGATATGAATTGTCTGATGTTGTTTTTAGACGTTTCTATCATAACCTTCTTCTCGTGTCTAATTACGAGAAGGCAGGAAGTTCAGCATTCATAAGAATAAGGTGTCACATATGATGGTGTAGATTACATCTTTTGTGGGGAATGCTTGGCTGCGAAGAGGTGGGATCGCTGTAAGAAATAGACATGACACTCTTTTGAGCATGGAACCGCACTTTATTGACATATATATAGATACATATTCTAAATATACAACATGTAAATTTATTTATGTTGAAAATACATACAATACATATTACAATACTTATTAAATAGTTCTTCCACAATCTAGTATTTCATTTGTCCATTCATTTTTCTGTATTTTTGAATACAAGTGATTTAAATATTTAAAGAGCCTAAAATTCAATAACTGTAATAAATGTATTTTTATTTTATTTATTGTAAGGTAAAGACCTGAAAAAGATCTGTGAATGTTATACTTATTATTTAAAGAATATATATTTATTCTCAATTAAATTATAACATGAAACTAGTAATTATTTCAAACAAATACTAATGAACAGCGAAGCTGTAAAATATTTCGTTACATTATGATTGTGGAAGAAGGGAACTCAATAATATTATATTATAAATACAATGAACATCAATTCAGTAAAATATTAAATCAGTAAAATATTTCATAGTAGAAAAGAGAACTCACTATTACATTATATTAATGAAATAAAAAGAATTCAGAAGAATACCACAACTCACTATAAAATCTTTAACTTCCAAAAGCGAGTATAAAGCATAAGTTTCTTACCTGTAAAAAATAGACATGATACTCATTGAGAGCTTGGAATCGCACTGAGAATAAAACAGCTCAAAGCCTTTTTATATTCTGGAAGCTGCCTGATCACAAGTGCTACATCCAGTCTCAAAAGATGTTTGTCCAAAAATGACGCGTGCTTCTTGCGTACTTTCCAAGGACAGCTTTAACTTTATATCAAGTTTTAGTGGGGGGTGGGTAGAGTGTGAGTGTGGACGGTATTTTTCCAAGTAACGACCTTTTGGATCATGTCCATAACCTTCCCGTGGTCATTCACATTGTAAACCTAATTAATTTAATTATTCCCTAGGGTGATTATCAATTACATTGTTCCCAACATCACAACGAAATTTAATAAGATTTTATTGATTGAATGGTGCGATAAACATTATTTGGCTTCTATCCGATTGAACTATTGAACTGGCTTATTAATTAGGCTTTTTCCATTACCAAGTGAAAGCTGAACAATAATAAATGCTTAATCTAAATTCATTTCAATGTCCTTATTATATTCAGGATATGAATTATTGATTGGAGCACGCTTCTCCTACACTCCAATCAATATCAAAGCACTATCTTAAATTTGGATGTTTTTATCTTCCAATAACTAGAGATTTCAATATGTTGTACACAAATTAATATTTTCGTTTCTTTCTTTTAGAATTGATATCTTGATAAATACCTCTTGGTTAAATTAGCCGAGACCTCGAGGCTAGTAAAAAAAATTGATAAGTATGCGAGGTAGAAGAAAGAAAAAAATATTAAAAATAAAAAATTACAATGCTTAGGTTAATGAAAAAATTATAATGCATTGGTAAGTTGATAAATTGCAAAAAGGCAATGAGAACAATGTTCATTGCAGTACATATTGTGAAATTCAAAAAAGAATACAGTAAAATGTATAATTATCAATAAACTATAAGATACGTTGACAATGCACCAAAATAGATATGGTAAAAGATACATAGAAAAATGTACCATAAAATGTGTAATAAGGAGCCAATATAAATTGAAAAAGTGATGACAATTACACAAGGAAGTAAATATATGAAAAAGACCAAAATACAATGCACTGACAAAAGTTAAGAAATAGGAAAAACAGTTTCCGTGTAGTACTTCGATGAGGAATGAAGAAAAACAATATATTAAGAAAACATTAAAATATGCAATGTGACAGGATAATACGTAATGTGACATCTGTATGGTAAAGAAAGAGTTTATTCAAAGGAACCATACGAAAACACAATTGACACATTCAATGAAATTCAAGTACAATAGTGAGAATCTGCAATGAAAAAAAAATATGTTTCTTTTATATTATTATTATTTATGATTTATGTTGGTTTTTTTATATATTATGTTGGGGTTTTTTATACGTTAGTTTACTCTTTTTGTTATTATTTTATTATTATTTCTATTTTATTGTAAATAACTTCAGCAGAACATAATTAAAATTGCTGTGTAAGCGCTAGGTTATTTCCATTATATGTCATTGACCTAGGATCATGCGATCAATAGAACGGCATGTTCATAATATTGAAGTGATACTCCTTATGAATAGGATGTGAATTATGACTTCCCAATATATTATTTCATATATGAGACAACTAATATTTTAATTTAGGAGATATCTAAAATGTGTGTCATAATGCGGTATGATCTCTTGTAAAACAAGTAACTGTATAATGTTTATTCGTAATGCTTTCATTAAACTAGAATTAATTGATACGTCTTGAATGTCATCTGGACAACTGGGGTATGTAGCGCAGTATATACGTGTTACTATAAAATACATAAACAATGATGCGGATTCCTTGGCGTCCTGGAATAACATATGTAATCGATAGATACGATCGTTCAATTTGATTGATGAATTCCATTAAAACATGCTGTGAAATCAGAATAGCAAGTGAACTCGCCTGCTGAAAATTTCGCTGTATGACTAATTTGCTGAGTCTCAACCGTTTGAGCTGCATTCCTTTCTTCTATTGTCTAATATTCTGCACGATTATTTCGACAATAGCAAGCATCGCTTGCTCTAATAGTATAAGCGTTTTTGAGTGTGGACCAATAGCCGTTAACATGTTCTGATTCTATTATCAATTTGTCAGGTATAGGAGAAGAAATCATCTCCCTATCGAGCAATAATACCGAAAATTTAAATTTCATTATTCTGTTGCTTTAGCATATTTGTATAACTTGCTAAATGTTGTGCTGTTTTCATTGTCAGCATTACAAATAGATATTTACCTATTTTATCAATGAAGGCAAAACTTCTCTCATGATACATTTGAAGAATGCAAACACGTTTCTGAATTAACTAATTCATTAATGAGATTGTTATATTAAACTGCATATTCATTGTAATTCGTATTGACTTGAAGTGTGAAAGAATATCATGTATGTAGCTACTGTTGACATCTCTGTGTCAATGTTCGATACATTCGACTAAATAATTCCTTAAGAGCATGATTTGAAAGTGTGAATCCACTTATCAGCTGAATCATAAAATAGTGGGAGTGGCTAGATATAGCCTTTAGCGTAAATTGATTTTGTTCTGTTACTGCGGATACTGAATTCAGAGTTAAAAAAAAAAAGAATACAATCCTACGAACCAAATCCATATTCCATCCATACCTTAAAGAAAAAGAAAGAGGTTGAGAGGTTTGGATACCCAGAAAGAAGAAAACGAGATAGAAGGTATGAAGAAAGAATGGAATGGAGGATAGGACTATAATCATTTTTCCCAATATACGACAAATTTTCTTCTGAATTTCGTATTTAATTCAATTACGAACTATTCGACCTAGTCGTGTACGACGTGTATTCGATTGTGTGCGATTTGTAGGTGTACATAATCTATGCTAATACTAGTCCTGTAAGACGAGTATAAAAAGTTAATATTATCTTGTAGTTCTTGGTTTCTTTATTTTTTTAATGTTATTTTACTCTTTTTTGTTATTTATTTATTTTTTTTTATTTTGCATAACATCAGCATAACATATTTATCAGTGACTACGGTTATTATTTTGCTTCAGCGAAGTGTTGTAAAAAACAACTCTCATTATTATGGATAGTACTTGTAAACCAATATTGAATTTATCTTCTTAGTGCATACATACTATCATTAAATACAAGCGACATTGTTGTAAGAATGTTTGCTTAGAGAACCTTGCAAGAATTTGGTATTAATCAAGAGTAATGAAGATGAAAATGTTAGTGTTATGTTAATTCTACTATAATAACCATAACGTATGTTCATTTGCAATCAAACCTTGACCTGTGTGTGTATGAAATTGCATTTAATCGAACCTATGAGCAGTAAGTGAAAATATGAAAATCGTAAAACTGAATCGACATGATGTAGTGTATCATTAAAATTGTAAAACTGAGCGTGTATTACTGACATTACCAATGACGTAAGAAAAGGAATGTATTACCGTTAACCTTTCAAACAAACTTTACTCAGAAGTTGATCATATGCAGGCAATAGCTGCTCAAAATGCATTATGCATTCAAAAATTCAATATGCAGAGCATTCTCTCTGCGTCAAAAATTCAATATGCAGGCCGTTAGCTGCTACAAAACTCTGTGCCGAACAATTGTTCAGACACTTGAACTATAGAAAAACGTACATAATAACACTACAACATCATTTGATGCTGCAAAACCATAGAAGGAAACTCTCTTCTGACTGGTTTGAAGACATTAGAACCGTACATTTGGCGTTTTGCCAAGACAATACCATATATTATACATTATGGTATACATTCATATAATTTCATATGAAACACGTAAGAGAAATTCTCAATAACATTATCGAACAACATTAAGCTAACAAAACAAACAACTTCTGCATCAATGTTTGAAACGGCATAGCGGAAAGTACAATGCTCCTTAAGATAGGCAAATACGGTACGATCGATATGTGTGATAGTAGCGAGACATGTATAATGTAATTTGAAGTGTCAAGACGAGTAGGTTTGATGTTTGATATAAATGTTTAGGGCACGGAATTAAACTTAAAGGTTCATTCACACTCTCTGTAGTAGAAATCTTAGCAACTCTGGTGTATGTTAATGACAGTAAGGATAACAATGTTATTTACTCAATAAAAAATGAAATATAGCATAAGTTAGATTAGTGTTGTTAATCGTTTGAAATTTACACACTAACTTTCAATTTGTCATTTAAAAAAAAATCAAAATAAGAGATAGAAAAATCATACCTTTGTGTGATATACCACAATGAAGAAATATTCTTGATATGAACTAATAGCAAACAATACATCTATTGTCTCTAATACCGAAAGAGTTCAAAATGTTAAAGTCACTTTCACTGAGAAGGGGACTGTTAATGCTGTAGTCGCTGATCTGTGAGAGCGTAGATGTCGCTGCAATTCATTTTGGGTTGTAGTTAGGTCAAATTTGGAGCTGGACTTAGCACTGTATGCATTCGAAATGTCGTAGTCTCAGGTGTTACTGGAAAAAGAATTCTCATAGGCGATGTATGCATTTTATGTTGCAATCCTCTCATAGCTGCAATCATATTCGTTCCGCTGTGATATTTCTGGTTGCTGTAGTTTCTAAAATGAGTGAGGTTGTTCAATTTTGGGTTTTCTCTTTGGGACATGGCGGCGCTGTCGCTTCTGGAGTTGATGTAGCATAGCCGGGCGGAGTGAAGTCTAATGGTGTTAAGAGAGGTGCGGTTGCGGATGTTCTCAGTCTCGCAGAGCCAGGCGAAGGAAAGTCTGATGGTGTTAAGAGTTTCGGCAATAGTCTATTTCTTAGATAATAATTCATGACACTATTCTTGTTATTCGTCCACCACTATTATTATAGAAAATTTGGTTTCTTTCTTTTAGAATTGATATCTTGATACTACGGTACAATTGTTTTTCCATAGTTCTCAATGCTAACCTTTGGTGAAATTAATTATATTTTGTATCAACCATGTGTGTCATCCGCTATCACGGAGAGCAATGTTAGATTGTCAATTTGACAAGAACACAACCCGGTATCCCAATGCATTTTAAAGAGATAAGTCGGCTGAAACTACAGGGTTGTTATTCATCCTTCAGTTCGAAGATGACCCTGACATCACTATCTGATTTGCTTTCTGTGAGTATGTGAGTGGCTGATGTGCTAAGTTAGCAGAGATCAGCAGCAGATTGCCTATCACTGTAAGCACATATGTATATAATAGGGAATTTTATACACATTCATTACTTTGTTCTCAGAACTGTCTGTGGAACACTGCACATAATATGCCGCTTGGGTTTGCTTGGTACATAAAGGACGTGCAAACAGTTACGATATTTTCGATGCTCGCGCTTCTACACTGCTTCTGATATTCTCCATAGTTAAATTTGTTAGCTAAGGAATGGATGAGGCTGCGCCAGGTGGAGCAATACAGTGCGAGATCTTCAAAAGAATCAGCGTCGATGTTAAAATGTTTCAAAGATGTCTTGAGAGAGTCTTTGAAGCAATCGCTTTCCCTCGTTCAGCTCACAGCAGATCTTCTTTGGTAGTCGCCTGCCCGCGTGAGAACCTCAGTGTCTGGGACCCTATCCTGCCATCTTAACCTCATCAGTTTCCCCAGAGAGCCCATGTAAAAATAAATCAGCTTCTTGGCATGGCGTTTGTACATCGTCCAGGTATCGCGTGTATACAGCAAGGTCGGCAACACAATCATGGGCGTCCGCGCATAGTGGCAAGGGAGGCACTTGCACTCCTTCCCCCAATTTCACCTATAAACATATTTTGACCTACATCCGTAAAATTAATAGCTTACCACAACATGTTTGCCATCATCCCACCCCCGAAAATAATTCTTCAAGCGCCAATCAGCACTGGTTTTGTAGACCTTCAGTTTTGTTTGCATACCGATGCTCCATGCGCTCCTAAGCATTTGTGCGTAGTCTTTCAGTACCAGTTATTCTTTTAGCAGCTCTGGCGTTGGTTTCACGTTATAGTGTACTGCGAAGATGGTGAACTTGTCCACAGCAATGAGAGTTTGGCCATATACTGTGATAGTAGGCTGTACAAGAGACTTTCCTTGTGCATCATCTCTGTCGTCTAGACACTGATTGTGAGGCCGAAATCGCCACAAGCTGAAGAGAAATTATCGATCCTCTGCTGTATGTCAGGCTCATATATGGCACTTAGAGAATAAACGTCACGAAACAAGAGATTTTAAACGACTTCCGGTAACTTATCTTTGGATGTAGTCTCCAGATTGAAGAGCTTACCATCTATATTAGAGAACGTCATACTGAGGTGATTTGGGATCAATGCACAGCCTTGGTTGGCTCCATTGGTGACTGTGAATGATTCAGATGACTCACCATCGTCACGACACGAGCTAGCCATGCTACCTTTGAATTACCGAACCATTACGATGATTTTTTTCTGGGCAACCAAATTTTGTAATGTGGTGCTCAATCGTTCCGATTGGATTCGAAAGGGATGGAATGGATTTCAGAAGACGACATACTTAAGAGGTATTGATAAAGCAAGGGTAAGAGGTATCCAGTCGTAACAAATACATTTTCAAGGATGTAAATCAAGGATGTAAATCACATTTTTAAAACAATTTCAAAAGATACAAATATAATCTAGATATGAATTAACATAAACTCACGTTGCCAACCGACTCAGCTAAGTTTGAAGACTGACAGAAACTGTAACTCCTACATAGTACATCAATAACAGCTAGTAGGTTTTTTCGGGAGGGGGTATTTTGTGGTGTTTTCTTTTTTTACTATTTATTTCTGAATCCAATGTTCCTACACATTAAGCCCCAACCCCACCCCGGCTTGTGCACTTCGTACTGTTTTAACATCTTGGTCAACCTCTGATTCAATCTAATTGTATAAATAGTTGAAATAGACGGGAATGAGTGGGTTTCGTAATTATTTTTTTTGTTGTGAAAAATCTCTGGCAAACAAAATACATGATTTTTTGGCATCTGTTAATCACAGTGCTAACCTTTATTCAAGTCGTATTTTTTTTTTTTGGTCAGAAATAGCCGAGGTACCTCTGAATAATGATGCACTATGCGCTTAAAGTTAACAATGACCAACATGAAATGTCTAACGCTTACATACTCTAAGGAATCGAGCTTTTGTTGTATTTTTAAACATTTAGCAAAAATAAAAATATTGCTTATCGGACTTTTCATATTGTGACAGTTGCAAAATGTCCTAAGAATGAAATCATATAACTCGTGTAAACGTTTTCTAATAGATCAGACAATTTTTTTTAGCTTCTGTACAGATGATGAAAGAGCAACAGAGTTTCTCTTAATGAAGATGAAAGTGGAGTAAGCTGTGTAAGTCATCAGGATAAGTAAAAGTATCGTCTGCAAAATTAAGTACACAATTAACGTTGAAAAACAAACAATAATAATGACATTAACTGGCTACAATGCAGTACATTTCATTTAAAATTCAATTTATATTTAAGAATGAAGAGGGGGTATATTTTAATTACATCGTTTGCTTGCTGACAGTTCAAAACCATTTTATTTTCAGACGTAGTCGTAGACTCATCTTCCGTTGCGTGCATATTTTGTCCGCTCCGGAAGTACTTAATTATCAAGGCAAAGTTTACCACCAAAATTATATCCTAATTTCTGTGTTCTGCTACAGTGATTTGAGAAAATCATGTGCGTTATTTTATCTTTTGGGAAAGAAATACATACAAAATATAACAAAAGAGTAAGTAAATTAATCGTGCATTAGAAATGCAATATGCTGTTGCGTACAAAAATGATACGGAACACTGCTAACGTCCTATTTCATGACCTGTGTCACGAAAATTACAGTACAGCTGAGGCGATTTATATAAATGAGCTACAGCTTCCGGGCGTATAGATTCATTTTGCAGTGTGTGACCAACAGAGTTAAAAATTACAGCACTTGGAACACTATGTCCGTTAAAGAATTTGTTAATGGTAAGATTGCGGGAAAGAAGGTGGTGGTATTTTCAAAGTCGAGCTGTCCTTACTGTACGAAGGCAAAGGACGTTCTTCGACAGTACGTGGGCAAAGAGATCAGTGAGGGTGACTACGAAGTTATAGAAATTGAGAATGATCCAAGGTGTCAAGAAATCCAAGACTACCTTCAACAACTAACAAAAGCTAGATCGGTAAATCTCTCTCTCTCTCTCTCTCTCTCTCTCTCTCTCTCTCTCTCTCTCTCTCTCTCTCTCTCTCTCTCTCTCTCTCTCTCTCTCTCTCTCTCTCTCGTTTGCTAATGCCATTATTAATGGCTAAACGTTGTAAGTATTTGAGAGAAGGCAACAAACATTAGTTTGAGCCAGACAAATTACAATATTTTCGTTGAATATTGTACCCTTTTTATTAAGGTTTAATGGTGAAACGAAATACATTATGTAGTTTAGTTTTAATTTATCATTGAAGAAGATAATAACCAAAAGTTTCTTTTTGTCACCATTTTATTTCCCATAGACCGTGTTGTATTTCCTTCCCTTGGGACTGTTAAATATTTTGACTAGTAAATATCTAATATGTATTTATAGGTTCCACGTGTATTTGTCAAGGGCAAATGTATTGGTGGTGGAGATGACACTGCTGCTGCCCACAAGAATGGAAAGCTAAAATCCCTGTTGGCCTGATGTGTAACCGTTGTCTTCACTTTAGGATATCTATTTTGATAAAGAAGATTTAACAACAAAAAAAAAAAACATTCAGTGAATGAAATTTTCCTGGATACCACAAAACACTGCCAGTCTTGGTAGGCAACTTTAATATTTTATTGACTGCATATTGAAATTTATTAATTATATGTCACCATATTTTATGAAGAATATAATGACACCATTTGATATATTGTTTACTAAAGGCAGAATTTATTTTGGAAGTTAAAAGACAAAAAAAGCAACCTTGACTTTAAGCATAGCTTGTTATGAAATGTACATTGTCTGACACAACATTAACAGTCTTGTTGGCATTACTGTTAAGTTTTAGACACGTCATCTAATTGCTTTGAGTTTAAATAATTGAAATATAATATCTCTTGTTTGATTTGTGATTTAAACTTTTTTATGTTCATAAGCTATTCACTTGACATTTGTTGTCTTGCATATGTAAGTTTAGTGAGACAATAAGGATATCACATTGCTGATGGTGTTGGAATCAATGGTAATAAAGTTTTGTTCTCAAATTTTGTCCAAATCTATATGGAGATACACTTTAGATGAGGGACATTTGATTTGAAAACTTATGTGATCAGAATAATTATTGAGTTTTCAAAGTTTTTGAAATTTTGTTGCTGGCAACATTAAATCTTTCACAAGACCTTATTAATTTGCATTTGGGTCATATTGTGTAAAGTTGGCATTTGGAAATATTTTTGTGATGTATTACTTGAATACCATACTTCTTGTCTGATGATCATGTACAAAGAAATTACATCTGCATCAGACATGCAATCCAGCTAAAATGGAGAATTATTATTAATTATTAGTAATTAGAACAATTATTTTATTGTTTTAAACATTTTATATTGGGGTAGCATTAAATTTTTTAATACCTTATCTTTGTCATGTACTACTTAAATACAGTATTGATATCAGATGATAAAATGTATAGAAAAATTAAATTAGCATCACACAGATGCATGCCAAGAAACATGGAGAAATATTATTATTATTATTATTATTATTATTATTATTATTATTATTATTATTATTATTATTATTATTATTATTATCTTAACACACAGAGATTTGTATTCTTAACCAGAATGAGAACACAATGTATTTATTGCTACCTCACATTTTACAGTAGTTTAATTATGGTGAACTATGCAAATAATTTAGTTATGAATAATTAAGCATCAGTTATTTTTTTATTGTTGGTCTGTTAATATGAAAATATAATAGATTTGTTCACCCTAATATAAATATAAGGAAAGACAGAATTTGAAGGTAGGTAGATTGTTTTTAGAGGTAGTGGTGGGCAAACCTCATTTTTCAGTACAAGTATTGCACGTTTCAGTGTAATAAACAGACACATTTAAATTTGTGTGCAAAACTTAATATCTGTTTTGAAACTCAAACTCCATTGTCAACGATTATTGATCTGCCTGTGATATGTATGGGTTCACTCTTCAAGTTTTAAGAAATTTAGAAGCAGTTTATGACCCATGTATATTATAATGATAATGAATATTATTATGACCCATGTATATTATAATGGTAATGAATATTATTATGACCCATGTATATTATAATGATAATGAATATTATTATGACCCATGTATATTATAATGATAATGAATATTATTATGACCCATGTATATTATAATGATAATGAATATTATTATGACCCATGTATATTATAATGATAATGAATATTATTATGACCCATGTATATTATTATGATAATGAATATTATTATGACCCATGTATATTATAATGATAATGAATATTATTATGACCCATGTATATTATAATGATAATGAATATTATTATGACCCATGTATATTATAATGATAATGAATATTATTATGACCCATGTATATTATAATGATAATGAATATTATTATGACCCATGTATATTATAATGATAATGAATATTATTATGACCCATGTATATTATAATGATAATGAATATTTTTATGACCCATGTATATTATAATGGTAATGAATATTATTATGACCCATGTATATTATTATGATAATGAATATTATTATGACCCATGTATATTATAATGATAATGAATATTATTATTGCAACATACTTCTAAGTATGGATGATCACTGTATATGCATCAAGTAACACATTGTTAACATACAAAAGTAGATAACAGTACTTATCTCTGCTAATCCAAATATTGTGTTTCTACTCACTTTTGTTCATCTTGATGATCAACCCAATATCTCTTAATCAAGTAATGGATAAAATGCAGGGAATTCATCCCTTAAAATTTCCATTGCATGTAAACAGTCAGAAAAAAAAGAGTCTGGATTTTAAAATTGACTTTGGCATTTAAATGGTAAGATAAACAGTGGCTATATTAGCAAATTGCTATTAACATTTAAACAGCCAGGAAAGCAGGGTCATGATTAACAAATTGCCATTAGCATGTAAGGAGACAGAAAAATATGTATGTGTTAACAAATTGCCATGAACAGGTAAACAGCCAGGAAAAAGGGGATCAAGATTAACAAATTTTCTTTAGTAGGTAGCAGTCAGTATTAATATTGCCATTAGTCTATACTTTTCCTGGATTAACCAGTTTCCTTTTGCATGTATATTATTTGGATTAATTTTTACAAATTACCATTAACATCCATATGGTAAAAAAAGACAATCTGGATTAACATATTTTTACTAGCATATCAATAATTAAGAAAAACAGAATCTTGAAAAAAGATTATGTCCCCTTTTTTGGCCATTACACTGTGTTTTGGTGGCATAACTTAAACTGAGGACAGCAGAAACTGAATTGCAATTATTCATTCTGGGGCTCAATGTGGCTAAGTGGTCTAAAGCACTTGTCTTTATTGATCACTGCCATCTCACCTTCATTGATGTAGGTTTGAGTCTCAGGCACAGCGAACAAGGGTATTTGAGAAAGCTTGCAAGGAGTTTCCTGTGGGTCAGTAGTTTTTACCTGGGTTTTCCCAGGTTCTTCCTCCAGTAGTTATATAGCTGTCATGAATATCCTACTGCTGATAAATAGCATTGGACTAAAAACAAGAACAATTCATTTTAACTGATAGGCGTACCTAGACTGCATCATTGTAATTACAACTAGGTAAAATGATTTAATAAAATATTGCAACAAGAAAAAAACAAGTTTTTGTTTTAGTTTCCGAAATTTAACTAAATATTGACAAAGCCCAAAACCATTGTAAGACTAATCTGAAACAATCCTTGTACATATAAAAGAGAATATATGCATAAAACATGTTCACACCATGGTGGTCATGTATTTACCCATATTATGGGTGAGTAACCTCAACACTTCCTATATTTTCTTGAGTTTTTCCTTTTATTTTAATCAACCATTGAATGCTATGGTAAACAGTGATGGTATTTCTTTTGTATCTTGAAATTGGGACGGTTTAGGGGATTTTTATAAAAGATCAGATAATTTCAGTTTTCTAAAAGAGAGAAAAACCACTTTTCACCTGTATGCTCGATTTAAAGCTGAAAAGAAATTAATTAGATTTGTCAATTTTGTGTAATAATATTTCAGATCATAAATAATGCAGAGTAAGCTATGAATGTGCCATTTGTGGATAAATTATTTTAAGATGTAATAGACTCTGTGTGTGTGTGTGTGTGTGTGTGTGTGTGTAAACCAAATAATAATGTACCAGATTTTTATTTTGGATATTAAGCAGGACACAACTCCAGAATTTACATTCATAGATCTGTATGGTTTAGTGATGTGACTGGTGTTGTTTTCAGTCCTGATATGGATACATAAACCATGTACATAAAAACAATTAGAAATTCATGGATGCAGTGATTTATACACAGAACTATGTACATAAAAACAATCCAAAATTCATGGATGCAGTGATTTTATACACAGAACCATGTACATAAAAACAATCCAAAATTCATGGATGCAGTGATTTATACACAGAACTATGTACATAAAAAAAATCCAAAATTCATTGATGCAGTAATTTTATACACAGAACCATGTACATAAAAACAATCCAAAACTCATGGATGCAGTGATTTTATACACAGAACCAATTACATAAAAACAATCAAAAATTCATGGATGCAGTGATTTATACACAGAACCATGTACATAAAAACAATCCAAAATTCATGGATGCAGTGATTTTATACACAGAACTAGGTGCATAAAAACAATCCAAAATTCATGGATGCATTGATTTTATACACAGAACTAGGTGCATGTATAGAATCCAAAAGTCACGGATGAAGTGTGATTTTATACACAGAACTAGGTGCATAAAAACAATCCAGAAGACATGGATTTAGTGATTTATACACATAATGATGTCATATAAACAATCAAAAGTCTTGGATGTAGTGATTTAAATGCAGAAATATGCCATTTATCAATCTAAAGTCACGAATATTGCAATTTATAATGACAATTGAGCTTGTTCAGTAGATACATGGAAATAGTTAAATATGGAGGAAAAGATATACTTGGAGACAATAGAAACAATCCAAACAAGCAAGATTGGATTTAATTTTAATTTCAGGTAAACATGATTTTGAAAAGTGCAGAAATAATAAAAATAAAAAAATAATAAAACTGATACCGAAGCAACCGATTAACTTAAAATGAAGTCACTGGGTGGCAAATTAAACTTTATTTACGGTAATGCATGTAATGTTACAGAGTTATCTGACAGAACGGAGGGAATAAAATGCATTTCTTCCAGATTGTTTATTCGTGGTTCTGAAAAATGTTGGGTTTCAATAGTATTATTACAGTAGATGCTTGATACTGGAATTTTAATATCGTTAAAAGTGAGTGAAGCAATTATATCATATCATCCGCAGAAACAAGTTTGGTTGCCAGATCCAGACAGATTAATATTAATGATGCATGGAGAGAATTTACAGATCTTAACGAAGTTGATATTGTTAAAATTACTAATAATATATGTAAATGTAAGAAAGAAAGTGGTGAGAAACTTGCAAAAGATCTCGGCAGAAAACTAAACGGTTAATATACTGAAGATACTTCATGCGATCATAAATGACACTGTACAAGATTAATTATGGATGATGCTGAACTCGATTTTATAACTGCTGATGCAACGGAGAAAAACACTTATAAGACGAAGTAATGCTTATTTCTCAGACGGAACTAAATTAGGTACAACTGTGAGCTATATTGATTGTCACTTACCACAGTTTACTCATTTAAAATCTTAAATGATTATGTACGTTTCAATAAATCTATTATCAATGAGAGATTTCCTCAGATTGCAGTTAGAGATGCAACAGATTAATTTTATATAGATAAAAAATCTGCTGGTTTGTTAAAAACAATTCCATATTGACAATCATGCATCATGGGGCAAATGGAGAATAAAACATGAGGAAATACTTATTTATTCTGAATCTGCCGACATTGGTATTAAGGACATATATTACAAGAATAATCAAATATCAGAATTGTCATCTGCACCATCTGTATACGACCCTGTGGCTAGATATAAGACTGTCTATCTTAAGGAATGTGGTGCTTCAGGTGAAACAACTCGTGCGATTAAATTATTCCTGAACAACTATTTAGATATGATTGTTTTGACACCGACACATAAGCGAGCCAGAGAAACAAAAGAACGAGGAATCAAATCTCAAACTTATCATAGTTTCATTAGATGTTGTGGAGACACATGGACTCCTGAGTGAATGGGTGAGAAATACATTCCTAAAATTATTATCTGGGACAAGATATGTTGCTAGAGGTATTAAAATAGCTTCTTGATTGGCTGTTACTAAAAATACATCTGTGATAATGTATGGTGATCATGGTCAACCGTCTCCCTTTGTTGGACAGTCTCCACACGAGTGGTAGAAAACATTCGTGGATTATTACGAGATAACTCACAAAATCTTCTCATCTAGGCTGAAAATGGTTTCTTCGGTGATGTCTCAGGGTATGATTATATTTATATAAGGTTAGATATTCACAGCTGCATCATCAGAATTGTGCAGATAATGATTAATGTAAATTTTCAGTTTCTAACCTTTCGAGAAATGGTTGTTCAAATTATGCAATAGCTGGACGCTACATGGATATTTTCAGTTATGCTATACAATTAAGGAAAATCCTCCGCTATGTGCTAAGTTAGCAGAGATCAGCAGCAGATTGCCATCACTGTAAGTACATATGTATATAATAGGGAATTTCATACACATTCTTAAATGTGCTTTGTAGACGTGTTTTGTAGAACTCCTGTCACAGCATTATACGCTTTCGCTTCTACCTTTTTCCGATTAGACTTAAAGTGAAAACAAGTTTGGATAAAATACCACACCACACCGAAACGGAGATAGTAACGATGACATGCTATCTGGAATTTGGTTCTTGGTTTCTTTTTAAACATTCAGCAATAAGTGAAATATTGTTTATCTTACTTTCACATTGTGACAGTTTTAGGTGACCCCAAGAATTAAATCATGTAACTCGTGTAAACGTTTTCTAATAGATCAGACAATTTTTTTCAGCTTCTGTGCAAATGATGAAAGAGAAATAGAATTTCTCACAATGCATATGATTATGGAGTAGGCTGTGTAAGTCATCAGGATAAGTAAAAGTATCGTCTGAAAAAGAAAATGATCCAATTAAAGTGCATAAAAAGAAATAATAATGACCATAACCGGCTACAATGCATTTAAAATTCAATTTATACTTAAGAACGGGGGAGTGGTTGTTATATTTTATTTCCAAGCCATTTATATTGTCTGACGTCATGATAAATTTCATTGTCCTTAATATTTCGTCGTTTGCGATAGGCTATAATTATAAATATCAACCATGATAGGTCTTAGATGCGCAATATGGAGTTCATTTACGAAATGGAACGAAATTTAAGTTTTATACGAAATGTAATATTTCCCTTTTGTAATACATAAGTGAAATAACCGGTTTATTTAAAATCATTGAGCATAATTTTGCTTGACCTTGTTGTTGTTGTTGTGGGTTTAACGCCATTTTTCAGCACAGGAAAGGCTATACATGACGGCCAGTATTAATGGTGGAGGAAGAAACCGGGAAATCATCGGAAAGAACCACCGACCCACGAGAAGCTACTGGCAAGCTCTCTCACATATCCACATTCGCCGAATCTTAGACTCGAACCCACGCAGATAGAGGTGAGATGGCAGTGATCCGTAACGGACAGCGCTTTAGACCACTCGGCCACTCGGGGCCCCTTGCTTGACCTAATTATAATTATTATTTTGAAAACCATATTAAAATATTGTGAGCTTTCATAACATGATATATAGATTTTTTGTGCGAACTGAAATGACTCATCCGAATTGTTGTCATAGCTACTCTCTTCGCTGAATTCTAAAAAGAAAAACTTTTAAATATATGAATGTATGACCTAACTAATATAACAATAAGAAAATATTAGATATTAAAAAACGAAATTCCTGTAAACGTTTGCACAGAATTGGAATTCGTCAAACAAAATGGATTCGTAAAACATACATCTTTTTTGAAAATATTAATACTGTTTAATGCCATTTTACCAAAACGTTGATAAAGCAATATTGAAGTTGTTAAAAGTAAAATTCAAACAGCCATTACTTTCTGTCAGATATCAGGTTAATTTGTGAGCAACGTGAATATTTGCTTGAGAAATTAGGGATTGATGAATGATAGATTCTGATATTCTTAAGTTAATGAATCAGTAAAATCCTAAACTTGAATAAAATATTTTCATCATTTATATTTAAGTTATACATTTTTATTGCAAAAATTTCCTAAGTGTCAAGAATATAAATTCGTAATGCAAAAAGGAATTTCTGCATACCAAAGTGATGACTGCTGTTTACCTTTAAAAACAATTAAAATAATATTTGTATGAAGCTTGAAATAAAAAGGTATTAAATAATTGTAAAAATAATTAAAATAAAGTACAGTTTAATATGATTCCATTTCGAATCTACGTTTACTTGATGAGTCGCCTCTAAAATGAAAGTGCTTGCTTTGAAATACTGATATACGATACGTTTTTGCTAAAAGACGATATGATCTTGCAAGTCAACGATTGATAAACTTCATTTTAGTGTGCCTTATCTTTGCGAATGACACCAATTACAGACTTAATATGTACACATATATATGGATATATAACGATTACACCTAACTGGAAACTCGAAGATCTATGGAATATGTTCAATAGCATCATGCTTCGTATGCTTTTATTGTTGTCAATGAATGGAAAGCTTGTGGCTGGGTTCCTGGAAACGCCACAATCCACTGTTGTCGCGGGTGATATTACGTATCTCCAAAAACAGCTGAATGACGAGAAAGCCAAAAGAATGGTTCTGGAGAACGAACTTAAGATGCTGAAACAAGAGTTCTCTGAGATGAAAGGTACGAGACTGTTTGATTGATTGATTTCAAAAGGTTTTTTTGATTCTGGATATATATTCAAAGTTCTGCTTTTGTCTACAAATGAACAAGACATGTACCAGACAATTATTTGATCAGGGAGACTATATTCGTTTATAAAAGACAGTATTTTTTAAATTAACAAACAGTATTTATATATAAAAGGCATTACTGAATATGTAAAGTATTTACGTATAAAATAAAGTGCGTGTGTATTTGCATGTATGTATGTATGTATGTATGTATGTATGTATGTATGTATGTATGTATGTATGTATGTATGTATGTATGTATGTATGTATGTATGTATGTATGTATGTATGTATGTGTTTTGTGTGTGTGTGTGTGTGTGTGTGTGTGAGAGAGAGAGAGAGAGAGAGAGAGAGAGAGAGAGAGAGAGAGAGAGAGAGAGAGAGAGAGAGAGAGAGAGAGAGAGAGAGAGAGAGAGAGAGAGATGATTTGGACGTAGTATCAATTTTCCAGTCATATCGCTACGATGTCTACAGTTTGACAGTTTATAGTGAGGTCTAGCATTGGGGCATCATACCGCACACTTGCATCATCACGTCCCACCCAAGTCCATTATTCTGACACTAGGCCGACCAGTCCTTACACTAACATTTTAATGCTGAGCGCCAAGCGAGGCAGCTGCTAGTAACATTTTTTGAAGTCATTGGCATGACTCAGTCGGGGGTCGAACCCGCGATATCTTTACCTAACCACTTAGGTCACCGGAGCATTCAGAGAAAGAGAAAGAAGGGGGTATGGAAACTTTTATTGTGTACTTAAGGTATGTCAAAGGGACAAAATGAAGGTATGGAAAAAGTAGCACGCGGGTTTGGGAATTTTATTTTGAGACCTATTCCTGGAGAGAATATACTGTTATCGATATGTTTCAATTACTAGTTTTGTCAGATTTGAAAATGTTTTGTTCATTCTTACAACTGCAGTGAGTAGAAAGCGATTTTAATTAAGTGTAATGAATTTTCGTGTTTGTTATTTGAAAACTGGAGATTTCAAGTCAATACGGTTTAATGGAGATAACAACTTTGTGGCAAAATATTTCTGTATATAACAATAGTATGAATTCTTTCCATTTTGCATTTTCTCTCGAATTAACATAGGACAACATCAGCATAGATTTTGTTGTACTTGTTATAGTTGCATCTGAATCAAATAACTAGAAATAACACTGCCTGGAAATGTTTTAGTACAAGTGGCCTTTCTGGTATCCGGCCTAACAAAATGCATGTTCTTCACTGTTTAACAAATTTCCAGAAAAAATGAGACAAAAATACTAATGACTGCGGTAAGAATCAATACACCTGATTGGCCAAATAGTGTAGTAATTAATTTGATATAGAACCACGAAATCTCATTGGTTAGCGAGCATGACAAATGGAGTCCTATCGCCGGATCAAATGTAGTGTGGTCTTGTTCAAACGCACTTTACTCCAGAAGACTTTTTCACAACCATATCGCAGTCAGAACAGTAAAACAGCTAGAATGAGTTACATTGGTACCCATTTTTATATTCATTCTTGAATGCGAATCACACTCGTGACGAATTTATTTGTATAAAAACTGTAGTACTAATTCAATAAAACATTTTAACATAATGTGCGGGCAGGTCTGGGTTTGTGCAGTTTCTTATGAATAATCCGTAGAACAAGCAACATAGATCTTGATCAGCAGGCGCATTATGCTGTTGGGTTATCATGATAGTATTAAAGGAAATTTTGTGATAGACTGGTTTTTACCAATTGGTTGTTGTTGTTGTTGTTGGGCTTAACGCCATTTCTCAGCACACGATAGGCTATTCATGGCAGCCAGTATTAATGGTGGAGGAAGAAACCGGGAAATCACCGGAAAGAACCACCGACCCACGAGAAGCAACTGGCAAGCTTTCTCACATATCTACATTAGCCGAATCCTAGACTCGAACACACGCAGAAAGAGGTGAGATGGCAGTGATCCGTAACGGACAGCGCTTTAGACCACTCGGCCACTCGGGGCCCCGATTTAACCAATTGGTTTTCACCGCTTATTTCGATGATCATGTCAGTCATTTGAGTTGCTGACTTCTGGGAAGAAATCAGAAGCATACTGTTTGGTTATTACAATGTATTTATGCAGTGACACTTATGCTTAGTTACATTTATTTATTAATTTTGTTTCTCTCAGTTTAGAACATTCTTTTATGTACCATAACATATCTAACTAGGCCGTCTTGCTATTAATGGTCTATATTATCTTACACGGTAGGTTACACCCTGGGCCTCGTTTTCGATAAGCGAGATCATGTGGTATCCAGTATAACCTTGATTGCGAAAATATCTGTCTGAACTTAATAACCTTTATGTGTTTCTGTTCTATAGAACACATAATTCGTTCCATCGGATTGGTAGCATACTTGTGTGTGTGTGTGTGTGTGTGTGTGTGTGTGTGTGTGTGTGTGTGTGTAGATTATTTTTTTTACAATTATAATTTATATTTTAATACCAAGACTTTTCTCCACAGCCGCTCGTGCTTCGACAGTGGGATTCAAAGCACGTCTGTCTGAGACATTGACGGTAACCCATCCAGATGAGAAGATCGTGTACAACAACGTCTTGACGAACGTAGGTGAATGTTACAATAAAACAAATGGCGTTTTTGAAGCCAAGGTCAATGGGACATATTTGTTTTCTGTCGTCGCTTGCTCGGCCTCAAACCATTTCATTGCTCTTAACATCGTGAGGAACGGCGACATAATTGGCAACGTTCTGGCGGGTGACAACACCCTGTCAGACTGCGGTACGGAGGTGACGGTGATGTCACTGGTAGCGGGAGACAAAGTGTGGGTACAACGACAGAGAGGAGATGTTTTATTTTCTTTGTATTGGAACTCGTTTTCCGGGGTGATGGTCTGAAAAATATACCTGCTTGCTAGATGGATAAATACTGGCATTTTAACTTTCAACCATCATATTAACTATTGTGAATGTAGAGTGTCACTTCATTTCCCGTAAATTCATTTATGTCAAAATAAACCACGTGTATATAATAAAACCCTACAGCAAATTGCTCGCATCAATAATCATACAATTCCGCGCGAATCACTAGAGAAATTATGCTTCAGTTTAAGATTTTGACCCATTCAGTGTTAACTTATCACTCAGAATCAATGAAAAAACTTAAATTGGAAATAATATCATTTAGCCGTTTATTGTTCCTGTGTTCTTTTTTTTAAGAGTTCAATGACACAACCTTACTGCCCCTCTGCCTGCCTGCCTGCTACCTACCTACCTACTACCTACCTTCCTACATATATACCTACATACCTACATGCATGAATGCATGCACATACATACATACATACATACATACATACATACATACATACATACATACATACATACATACATACATACATACATACATACATACATACATACATACATACATACATACATACATACATACATCTATGGTCTTAAAAAAGTAAAATTCAATTAATTTATTTCCCTAGAATGCAGTGAAAATACAGAAGAAAAGAACTTTTGGTATTGCGAATTAAATCCCAGATAAATCCTAGAATTACAGACACAAGTCCTAATAATTTAAGTTCTGAATAAACTTTAGTGGAAATCCATATAAAATTCAACACTGAAAATGTTGATGTGCCTGTGTGACTCTTATAATGCTGATGTATCACACTCTTTTGTTGGATCACTTTAGTACAATTTAAGAATTAAATCCTTTTTGAAATTTCACTATAAATTAAAATCTCTATTAAAGAATGTTATATTTGAAGGGCATTGTATTTCCAGAGAAGAATCATTCGAATTGTAGTCCGATGCTACATCCCGGTTTGTTTGTAATCCCCCCCCCATTTCAATAACTAAAAAGTTGAATGTGATAAAAATTGCACAGAACTAAGTCAATTGAATCATTGATTTATGATTTATAACCGGACAGTGACCAGAGTGGCACTAATACTGGCATCCCATTACACATTTCATGCTTAACGGACTTTCCATACTAACACGGCGCCATATTCCGTACACTATGGGTTAAATTATTTCCATCCGACAACATAATGACGTAATTCATCCTATTCTGTAACTGTCGGATAATTCTGTAAATTACCATAACATTGAATTTGGAATTATATTCCTTTGCGTACATGAAAATATTAATGAAACCGCTTGTTAAATCCACGTGAAAAACAATTATTTGTTGTCATTCTTTTCCATTGCTTGATTCGACATGGTAAATATCGGAAGCAGACGACATATGTATGTACATGTGTAGTCGCGCATTCACCCCTTTGTTGAAAATGGACTGGTCCAGCAACTGGAAATAAGTCTCAAGCATGTCCGTCTATTTATCTATTACATTGAAAACTTCCGTTAAGCATGAAACGCGCAGGCGATGACGGTTTTATGGCAATTCTACTCAGATTAGAAAATACAAATCAATGAATGAATTGACTAAGTTCTTTGCACGTTTTATCAAATTAAACGTTTCCGTTATTGAAATCGGTAGGGAGTACGGTACAAACAAATTGGGACTATAAATAATTTGAAAAAAATAAATTCCAGCCTAAATGAACTACTGAACACGACAATAATACAACTGATTCTGCCTCAAGATCTTATAGCACGAATACATAAATTTCCCAGAAACATGATTATACAGTGTTCTACTTGACCTAAGATCACGATTAGCATTTTCTAAGGTAAAAATTCCCTATATATAATGGCAAACAACCGTTTTAAACTTGTATTGTTCACAGAATAGAATCTTAGATTCAATGGAAGTCTATTATTAAATTATCATATAAAATACAGCAAACAACATATAGACCTGGAAATTAATGGGGAAATTTCAAAAGTTTACGACTCATATTGAGAATAAACATGTTTACTGCAAAAACCAAAATCAATAATTCAGGTCAGGTAAAAAATGAACTTGATTTTGGATCAGGTCAAGTTCAACATGCAATGTCACATCATCAATATCATATAAAGAGATTTAAAAAGTTAAAAAACCTAACAAACAATGTAAATTACATACATACATACATACATACATACATACATACATACATACATACATACATACATACATACATACATACATACATACATACATACATACATACATACATACATACATACATACATACATACATACATACGCACACACACACACACACACATACATACATACATACATACATACATACATACATACATACATACATACATACATACATACATACATACATACATACATACATACATACATACATACATACATACATACATACATACATACATACATACATACATACATACATACATATATATATATATATATATATATATATATATATATATATATATATATATATATATATATATATATATATATATATATAAATATATATATATATACATACATGCAACTACGACTAAATCTAACTTAACCTCTATCATAAAGGACACTTGTTGCTTAAAGCAGGAAGATATTGTGCTTCAGTGTTGAAGAAACACTATTAAATCAATCAATCAATCAATCAATCAATCAATCAATCAATCAATCAATCAATCAATCAATCAATCAATCAATCAACATCATGCCTTTTATCCAACATATGCACTTGCTATAATTACTCGAAAAGTTTAATTTTGTGAAATGGGTGTTGTCGTTTTATAAAAAGAAAGTCTCTAATTTGACAGTGTTGTACCTTGTTAACACTTACTGAGATTTACGGTGGTTTTTTTTCCCCCACTAGTTTGGATTTTTGTCCTGGTCTCCAAATCACGAGAAGAAGAAAATTAAATAAAGATTTAGAGATAAAATCAGTCCGAAGTTATAATTACTCTTAATTTATGTAAACACAATTTGATTATGACTACATTTTTAACTTCCAGCATTCCTGAAAAGATTTAAAATTTTGATAAGCGTAAACTATGATTCATAATAATAAAAAACCACTGAGTAAACAGTGGGATATGCTTAGTAAAATATTTTGGTCTAACACCAAGTAAACAGGATTATAAGCGTAGTAAATCACAAGGGTGTGAAATCCAGTAAGCAGGAGGATATGCGTAGTGAAGCATATTAGTCTGAAACGGAACAAACGGGAAACTGTGTATGGGGAAGCATTTGGGGCTTAGGCCTCACTGGACAGTTGCTTTGGCAAATTTTCATCCGACAATTACCTATTGCAGAAAAATGATCATAATTTTACAATAAAGATACAAATAAAAACTAACTAATGATTTTTGTTGAAAGGATGCTTGTAAGATTCTGACTAAGGCAATAAGGTTAATTCCTTATGCAACTGGTGGTTTTGATACTGAACCCATACTACCACCAACCCCTCTTTTTGACATTCATTTTTGACAGAAAAGAACTATTTTCAACCTGTTCCTGTGAGAAGCAGGCTAACAGAGTCAGTACGTACCTTATTCATCTTGAAAGTTCACTAGTACTATAACAAATTAACATACTTTTTATCACCCCTCAACCATGTAGATTTTTAGATATTTACCTCTGTAGCAGACACATGTAAATACGTAAGCCAAGTTGGCTGCTCATTTGCAGCACAAGTTACGCATTTGATCTCCAGTGCTAGTCTATCTGTGACAGGCAGTCACCAACAAGGCAGCCCATTTACAAGCCTAACTCAAAGTAAATGTAAACCACATTACAGATTTAGCTTATGTGTGAATTTATAAATGATAGGGTTGTCATAATTAGGCTCATGCCTTCTACCTTAAAAATTAGGGGGGGGGTCAAAATACGAAACTATCCAGTAAGACCTAGAGCAAACAGGAGGCAAAGCATGGGGAAACATATAGGTCTAACAATGAGACAAACAGGATGCTATGCAAGGGGAAGAAAAAAGTCTAGCACGGCAATTATTGGGAAGGTGAGGAATTTAAACAACATCGTTTCCTGACATAGGGGCCGATGAGGATGAGTAATTCGCATGCATACAATATTTATGTATTACAATAAACGTATCAAGTTTTCATTCGACCAAACTTTGTTTCTGACTCAAAAGTTGAAGTAGAATCATTATATTCATGAGACATTATATTGTTTGGTTTGTTGTAAAATTTAACCATGATAATGCAACTAATTTGGAATGTTTATGATCTCCTACAACCCATGACGCATGCTATTAAGCTGTAGAGAAGGCGGTTGGCTGGGAAAGTTTAGAAAAAATGCAAAAATTATCGGTTACCCAACAAATTAGGCCATACACCTTGTGATTATGTGTATTCATGTGACAAATACAGAATTGAACTAAAAGTAAAGAAAACAAACAAAAAGCAAGCGCGTATAAACACACTCTGATAAATTTTGTGCGGCTTACTTCGTATTTACTGTATGCATACACTTAATAAAAGTGATGTCATTGACATTATGTAACTAATTAATTATATGCATTATCATCACAACCTGATATATATTGCAAGATCAGAAGCATGCATATGAGAAAAACATTCATATTATATTATGTTATGTTATATCATATCATATCATATCGTATCGTATCGTATCGTATCGTATCGTATCGTATCGTATCGTATCGTATCATATCATATCATATCATATCATATCATATCATATCATATCATATCATATCATATCATATCATATCATATTATATTATATTATATTATATTATATTATATTATATTATATTATATTATAACACCGACTGTATATCAACTAATTATTTGATAACCTGTAAAAAAAATAATGTAACAAGCAGTATGCAGAACAAATACTTTAACAAGTTTCCAAGAGAATGAGTAATCAACGCTTTTATATGAAGACGACGTTCTAGTCATACTCCAGTTTTGCAATACTCAGTGATGGGTTATTTTAACTCATCTGGGCCTACACTAACTTGTAATATATTCTGTCATAATCCTGGAAAGAAAATCTTGCATTTTTTCAAAGTGCTGATCTACAAAGTCACATTGCTATAGCAGAAAATATATCTTGTCGCCTGATGGACTTCGTCAAATTCTAATATATAATCTAGGTTTTAGCCTCATGATTTAGATACTACCGCATATATACGAAGACAAATTATCGGCGAATGGAAACATCAATAACTTAAGTTTCCGCACGCTACTGGCAACTATCTCACATATCCACATGGGCCGAAATATAGTAAAGCAGTGGAATCAGAGTAAACTATTGATATAGTTTCGTGCATTGGCAGCGTAGTTATGTATTAAAATTACTTCACGCGCCAAACGAGCTGATATTACATACATGGTAGTTGATGAACAAGACCATCGTAGCATTGCACGTACTATTGGTATCACGGTACCAATTGCTTTTCCATAGACCGCAATGCTATTGTTTTGCGAAATAAATATACTTTCTATCCTACCTCAGCATGCATGTTACACACTGTCACATAGAACAATGTTAGATTGTTAATTTGA
Organism: Potamilus streckersoni; assembly: GCA_016746295.1. Lineage (NCBI taxonomy): Eukaryota > Metazoa > Mollusca > Bivalvia > Unionida > Unionidae > Potamilus > Potamilus streckersoni. The sequence continues at coordinate 491,753 of JAEAOA010000328.1, read as the reverse complement.
TAATATCGAAAATAGGTACTCCATTGCATTTAAGAGAGATAACTCTGCTGGAACTAGACAGGGGTAAGAGTTATCTAGTTACACCGGACACATTTTCAGTCATGTGTACCACATTTTAAAAAAAATCTTAAAAAATACAAAATTTGATCTAGATATGAATTAACATAATTTCACATGTTGCCAAGAGGCTCAACTTCTTTTTAAAGCCTAACAGAAAGTACAACTCTTACATAATGCACCAATCACAGCTAGTTTTGTTGTTTATTTCTGAATGCAATGTTCCCTACACCTTAAGCTCCGCCCACATGGGGTTGTACAATTGGTACCGTTATACCTATTGCTGAAGAGGCAGTTGTATTTGTTCCTTAAATATTCAAGGTTCCAGATTTTAAAAATACACAAGCGCTCTCGTGATCTTTAAGATCACCAGACAATCATTCCACTCGTTTACAAACCAGGCATCGGCTCTGTGAAGCATCTATCAAGTATGTGTCCGTCGATTACACAAAATTTATAGCTGATTCAAGGTGGACATTGTTCTCAAGAAAAAATTTACCATGCCTGGAATTGTAACCAAAGGATGCTCTGAGTCATCTATAACATCACAGATGTGGTTTCATAGTGGTGTCTGTATAATCGTTAACTACCGAGACACAGAGACCAATAATGATGAAATCAACAAAAGTTTACGCAAAGACGGTCGAGAAGTTTGAAAAAATACTCCGAAGAGATTCAGAATGGATGCCTTCCAGATAATTGGAAGCTCATATTCATATTTCTCCTTAAAGCCTTGTTGAGTTACATACCTATACCAATATAAGTTCCACTGCTTATAGTAATAAACGTGAGAAGCAATGATGTCGATGTTTCAAATGGACGATTGTATCTGCGTTACGTCCAGCAGTCTTTGATACAGATCAACCTCGAAAATAGCGATAGCACCCGTGTGACAGCAAGTTTGGTAACCTTGAATTTCTTGTACAGGCTTTTGACACCATACTCAAAAAGGCTGATCGATTCACCCTGATATCACACTTAATTTATCTGCGAAGAACCGTCTTCTGCCGATTGTACTATTCATACATGTACAAAAGTAACATTCATGTGGGTGGACCAAGGTCGATCTGTTATTGTTGGGTAGCATAGATGGTCCGGATATGCGACGTGCAATCAAGTACTATGCAAGTAGCTGAACATGTCCACGTGAAAGGACAGTTCTACAGTCATTCGCCGATACATTGGCGCTTTCCCCAACGAAGTTGCAAGCTCACATTGCTCATTCGCAAAGGAAAATTTCCATGCGAGTACATGAGCGACTGTTAAAATATTTAGGAAACTCAACTGTCACCCATCGAGGCCTCCAAGTCATCGCAGTCTTTCGAACATATTTTTACCAACGACTACACGGACACGGATAATGTCTGGTCCATAATTTGGTTGTCAAAGTCTTGGTGATTATCACGATCTATATTTGTGCACGAATCTTTTACCACAGGCAATTGACGTCGAGACGTTTTGTTTGATAATTCGATAATCACCAGGAATTGGCTGAAACGCTTTGCTGTCGAAAACCCGCGTCAAGCTGTAGCTGTCAATTAACTAATATTCGACGAACGTGATAACCGCGTTGGGATTTACATAGCTGCGTTTGCACCAACGATTCGCTTGTAGACTAACATAAACCCGCTGACCCAAACAGTCATGTACAATGCCATGATATTAACAATTTGTATGAATAAGCGATTATGCAGCAATACTTATCGATTAGTTTCATCTGATTTATCCCGCACAGGCACATGCATACAGATTAGACGGCAACAGCGTCTATGGATGCCTCTTTGATGCTGATCAGGAATATCCTTACGAACTATAAATCACCCACGGCACGCATGTCCTGAACCTCAGAACCAAGGACAACTATATATTCCATGTACGATCGCTTCATATGTATTTCCGGTTAGGAATCAGTATATGCAATGTCCACTGGGTGATACGATTTTATCAGCGCTCGTAAATAGTTAATTGTATACAGATGAAATACAGATTCGAGGACAGCAACAACAAGGCTGTGTTCGAAGGGATAGAAAATCTGCAAAAAAGGATCATTTACAACTTAATAGGTTAATTTCTGACAAGGCCTTCAAGTCAAGCATAATATTCGATGGCGGATTCATTGCCGTACACAGCAATAAAGCTAAGCTAAAGTTGACAGAGCCAGTCGATGGTGACCCGTCTGTGTTAGATTTCTTAAATCTTAAGGTCAACCAGCGGTGCGATAAGAAAATCAAGATACTGTATATAAATACTTACTGGTTGCCGCTAATTATATGTACGTGGACATGGGAGATAAATTGTTGGCAATCGAGTTTGACAAAAGCGAGTATCCAAAGGATAAAATGCTGTTCGTATTTCTAACAATAAAGTGGGGAAATTTCATGGTGAATGTATGGGCAAGACTGTCAAGGAAACCATTGGAATGCATTCCTAAATGCATTCGATTGTGATTGACTCTTGTAAGAGTATTAAAAAGGAGTCGTATTCGTGAAACATCGCAAGCATAGCATGCATGTGGTGTCTTCAGGAACGACGTGGATTCATATACGCAGCAAATCTTGTTCGGTCAAGAAATATAGCAGATGAGTTTGTCACCGCTGTATGCCAAAGGATTGATTTTCTTTGAAGTAATATAAAATCATAATGGCATACAGATCCTTAAAGGAATTTTGGAGGTAATTTTTATCTGCGAAAACGATATGCAATTCCTTTCGCATAAGTTGTTGAACCGAAGAGTTATCGAATACGTCTATGTATGCCTTCTAACTCCCTCTATGCGTGCATATACATAACAAAATTGTTTTCTAGTGTGTCTAACGCAAGTGTTATTGAAACCGGATTGTTGGCAACTGTGACGTTCTTCTGCTGAATCTAATCAGCGAGTTTCAACACAATCGTGTTTGTCGTTTCATGATTTAATGCTATTTTAACCGAACATAGTTGTATTACTCACTCGAGAAACCGCGCCATATGATTCACTAACAAGTCCTGCACACACTGAAGACAGAATAATCGTTCCACAAGTTAGCGGTCAAATCGTTCCACAATAACTTCACTGCGATATATATTGATATATCCATCATGGACCAGGACATTGTGTTTTGATAACAATGAAGCAATGGCTCCTGTACGTTTTAATGCGTATGCAACAATCTCTGAATCTAAGAAAGATCAGTGGTTAGGATTCCTTGTGTCTGACGGTAATATCGTCGACGTTTAATGCATTCATGCATGTATGTGTACGCACCCAATTATTTGCGACAAACAAAAGATCATCTTTGTGAACTCATTTTGGGATCTTCGTATAATATACCCTAGAACTCCTCGCGAGTTGATGCACAATTCTATTGATATATGTGACCCAGATGATCAGCTCTGAAGACTTACTGTTCTTAGTGAAATCTGTTATTGTTGGGTTTAACGTCATTTGTCAACACAGGATAGGCTATGCATGGTGGCCTGTATTATTGGTGTAGGAAGAACACAGGAAACTTCCGGAAAGAACCATCGACCTATGAGAAGCTTTCTCACGTAACCACGTTAACCAAGCTCGAGATTCGAACCCCGGCAGAGATGAGATGGCAGTGATCAAGAACAGTGAGCGCTTTAGACCACTCTACGACTTCTGGATCCTCTTCATGAAATCAAACTTGTGATGCAGCTTGTCGCTCAAAATACAAACACAATAGTTACCTCAGTTGTTACAGAATTCCACTTGGATTTTCTACATCAAACACCACAGGGGATTTCTACACACTTGAGAAGGAATTACCAGCGTTGATCATTTATTAAAGTTGGCCTAATATCCGAATTCTTCAATTTATGGTCTTGACGCGAAATGCCTCGTTTGTTTTTGGCAGAGGACGATAGACAAGGTACCTGGTCCTGGTACGTTGTTGGTTTTTCCATGGGCTCATGCGACATTCAGTCAATCATGAGATCCGACGAAGGATTTGGGTGTGGATAGTCAAAGACTCTGAAATTTTTATACGTAAAGATGAGCCGACACCAGCTTCTCGCTTAAAATTGAGTAGTTTTCGATGAGATCGGTTCTCTGTTAGCTTGCCGATATGATAATATGCCTCCCCCCCAAAAAAAAGGATTTTTACGCGCAGGACCGGGTACCAAGCTGGCCAAACCTTGTCAGGATTACTTCAAAAATCCAGATTAATCTGACTTGTGACACCATCTGTGGCGGTTACTAAAGCGAAGCTTCTATAAGAGTGGTTCTCCCGGTTACATATAGTTTGGGTCCTCCCAGTGTGATGATCTCGATCACTCCGATATCGGAAACGTATCTTCCATGCCTCAGTCTCCCGGTGACGCATTTTCTTTTTACTCTTGTGGATCAGGACTTGCAAATGTTGGATATCCGCTTGGAGACCTTGACAATACATCTGTACATTGAAGATCAGCCTGATCGAATATAATGACTATAGTGCGTGGACGTGTCAAAACCGTGCGTTTTGTCAATGCGAGATAACCCGTTTAAGAAACATTGTGATAAATGGTTTTGGCAATGTTGTTCATAGTTTGTTCCTCAAAGGTTCTCGCGGTTCTGGCCTTGTGTGCTGCGCCGATCTCTATACAAGTTCCATTGGAAATCTTTGATAGTATCAAAAGTATAGCTTCGGATCGGTTGAAAAATATAGGTTTTCAAGCGGTTCATTCGATTGGAGATCGATTAAGATGGTTATTACCTCGAGTAACTTCGAAGGCGGCTACACTACCATGGACAACAACAACATCGTCAACTCCGGTTAATAAAGTTATAAATGAAGTCGCTCAGCAACATATTGCTGATTCATCGGTTACAAACCAGCGAAATGTAAGCGGCGTACGACTATGGACTCCAATAATATCTAGGTGAAACTAATGGCTCAATTCAAAGATTTCCCCAATACCGAGTTTGACATGGGCGTGCCTGTGTAGGTCGTTTTGTCCGAAATTTTCAGTGTTATTCAAATGCGTCTATAGACCTCATGCGACCAAAGCGGATTTGACCGAGTTACCATTCGGTTTGCTGTTCACAATGATTCGGGCAAACTTGTGATTTTCCTTTGACCCTTTGACACCCCATTTTTTGATATTTGTTTTTTATGTTGGGGTGTAATGGGGTGTCAAGGGTCAGAGGAAACTCGGACTAGGGGAGGAGAAGTGTTCTGCGACCGGGCTTCTGTACAACGTTTTTGTCATCTAATCAGATATTTTGCAGAATATTCCCATAGTGTGTTGGATAAGCTGACACGGGATGCTAATATCGATGGCAATTTTCTTGAACTTGTTTATGAGTATATGATTCAAAGTGGTGTTAAACATCCCATGTATAAGCTCAAACAACTAAGGGACAGATAGAAAGCAACTGTTGGGACCACCCAGTACCAATATTAAATCGAGGTTAGCTTGGTTGATTATGTGGAATTCACCGACAAATACATCCTGATAAAAGTTTTTGTCAATTATATCGACCAACATTAACCGAATTAAGAAGATACAGATGTTAACTTTTACTAGGAAGAAAGTTATTTGGTTGGAAGTTCATGTGCGTGTTCCACCTGAACAAGATCAGCCTGCCGAGCAATTATACTTTGCGATCAGATTTTTAATAGAAGAACTGTAATCTAGAGCCTCATAGATATGCTGCCAGATGCCATTTGTTGAATCACTGCTATGAGTGACTACCGTTGTCTTAGGTGTTACTGGGGCTGAGACACGCCAGTCGGAGTTACTGTTAAGGCCATATCGATGGTAACTGGAGGCACAAGCAGTGCTGGAAAATACTTTCGCTACGTTTATAATCGTTTATACAAAAGTTCTCGTGGCGGCACAAAGTTATGGATGATAAAGAGTTATAATGTAATACTAAAGACACACCATGGCGTGGTTGACAATAAAGGGTTATGATGTGGTACTAAGGACACGCCAGGACATGGTGGAAAATAAAGGGTTTTGATGTGATACTAAGGACACGCCAGGACATGGTTGACGATAAAGGGTTATAATGTGGTCCTACGGAAGCGACATGCAAATGGATTACAATGTAATAATAATCACCGTATACACCAGTTTTAACAAAGCTCTTAGCAAAAACTGATAATTAATAATTATGGCATATTATGGCGATGATTATTAGCTGTGAATATCATGTTACAAAACACGCGCGCACACACACACGCACACACACACACACAAAGTATGTGTGTCCGACTTAATGATTCGTCTTCTGGTTGAATTAAATGAATGCAGTTTTGGAAACAGTGGACTTATCCCATCTTTCAAAATAGCATATTTAATATTCGAACCGCGTCTTTTTTAATAAGTTCAATTCCGCCATTAACGGAAGCTTGAGAAACAGTGTGGTTGCTTTGAAAACTGTAATGGGGTTGGTTTTATCGTTCTGGCAGAAAGGTCTTTAGTCCCTGCAAGGATTTTCTGGTGTGCGGTGGGCAGTGGGCTTCATATCTCTATTCTAGTTATTGCAAACTGCATTACGTTCTCATTTCCGGGCAGAGTCTCCCAGTCAGTGTCAGTATGTAGTGACGTGATTTTGAAGCGATGAAAAAATTGTCATTTGTGTCTGCGCTCATTACTTATTGCGATCTTATATTGTCGTTCTTTAAAGGTGGGGTTAGGGTAGTTAGGGTAGTGAACTGGCATATTTAATTGAAATTCTTACATAAAATTACAGGACATGGTGGT
>JAEAOA010000328.1:397500-482500 GCA_016746295.1 Potamilus streckersoni | reverse complement strand
AAAGCAAAAGTCTTTTTTGTCTATGTAGTAAAATTGTGCATGATACCCAATAAATGTGTGCAAGAATAAACGATGGTCAAATTTCAAGTAACAAGTGATTGTTCGTTTCTGTCTGTGTACGTTGTTTTTTTTTTTTTGGGGGGGGGGATAGCCTGGAGTGGGTGGGTCCGAAAACCATGACCTACCCGTCCCCCCAACCTCCCATAGACCTTGTATATCAATATTATATATTTCTCTGTGTAGATATGTGAGAAAATGTGCCAATAGTTCACATGCGTCAGTGGTTTTTCATTTGCCAGATATATGGCGTTAAACTCATAAAACCAACCAAAGAAAAGTATATATATATATATATATATATATATATATATATATATATATATATATATATATATATATATATATATATATATATATATATATAAAGTTATTGAATTTTTAATATCATGGTGTTTGCATGTTTACTGTGGGAACTGAATTAGTACTGTGAGTCTTGAAAGTCCTTAATCATCTGAGTTTACTCCTTAGAAACGAAACAGCAGATCAATTCTGGTGAAAGAGTACATAGCTTATATTCCTATCACAGGTTCTCGTATCGTTGCTTACAATTTCCGTGCCTCTTATTCCAATCTGACCAAATATTCGTCGATGACAGTGAGGTTTGTGTATTCTGATTTGCTGCAAAACTATGGCTTCAAGAGTTGCGTCCCTTCTCTGAAGTCTGCGGCACGTGCACGCATTGCGAACTACAGATTTAATCGGAGCACGAAGCAGAATTGGTAGCATTTTTTTTTTTAAACATGATATCAGCTTCTATGTAGAGGAAAGGATATGAGCCGCTGAATTTACTCGAATTGTATGTGTTTGAAATGTGTTTTCAATTCCGCACCAGAGAGTTGGGTGCTAATTTTAGTAATGAGTGTTCCAAATTCGAGACTGTTAAAGGACTGAAATTCCAACAATAAAACTCCATTTTTATTTGCACTTACAGCTAGGATAAGCTCTCAGAAGATTCTTTTTCCTAAAACCAATTATGGCCAGCCAAATCCATATATAATCTATTTTATGTTCACCCATTTCCAGGCTGGTTCCCATTTTTCCATACAATTAGTACCGAGTGTCCGTCATAATCCTTCATGTTTAGTGTGAGATTTTATTCTGATGACAGATTTTGTTCCAGAGTTCCAGTGCATATTTTCTTACAGACTTGGTGGATGACTTTCTACCTGGGTCATGAATAAACCAACATGTAGGTCTGCACTTTTTTTTCTTCTGACAGCTGTAAGAAAAAAGTGTAGACCTACTTGTTGGTCTACCTCATATAGAAACATTGAAATGAAAAAGGTTAAAAGGTAAAGTCATAGTAAATTGGAGAAGAAAGGGGGTTTCAGCACTGTAACTTTTATTTGTTAACAATCTTCTAAATATATTGTCAAAAGATCCAAATCACTGGCTCAATAAAAGAAATGGTTTCTGAACAGTAGTTTGAATTATAAACCATGATCCTGCTAAATGGCTGGTTTTGGGGGTTAATATTTTAAGGTCTTTTTGATGAAAAATGTTATTTCTATGTAGATAGTCAAATTTTACTTGTACCTTCAGCAAAGCCATCCAAAATTGCTTGCACATAGAGAATGAAAATAAACTTGTTGATATAGAAATCAAAGGTCACCGTGTCTTGAAGGCTGAAACATGTACAGTTATTCCAGTTTTGCTTTTCCTTATATGACCAATTTGGCATTTCCACTGGGTAAAATGTTTTTTAAAACATAATTTACATGTGTGATGCACAGATAATTAAAATTGTTTTCAAAGCACAAACTGTAAGGCCATCCTAAAATATGTGGTTCCAGTCTAATCTGACCAAAACTGTTCCTAAATGAAAATTACCCCCCTCCCATAACATTAAATATACACAATGCTGACAAAAATGACCTATTTACTCTAATTTTAAAATCACTGCTGTATTAAACACATGTATTGGAGGGGGTGGTGGTGGCATATCACCAGCATCTTCCTTACTTTGTTTCCATGAGGAGGAAAGATCCATATTGTAGGTAAGAAAATATTTAAAATAAACAAAGGAGCAGATATGAAAAAAAAGTATTTGAGATAATATGCATATTCAAATTATCACATGTACAATGCTATGTTCTTAAATTCATATATTTAAATTTTTTAGTTATCTTTTTATTAATTATTGATATTCAGTACTTCAATCAGAAATGCAGGGTTCTATAATTTTTTTTGGGGGACGGGAGAATAAGGATTTAATTGGCGTAATCTTCAAGCACTTGCTTTTACAAATTTTTATTTCTGTTGTTTGTATTATTGTTATTATTAAATGATATTCAGATCCTGCATGTTGAGTCCATGATCAAAGTGAAAGGTCAGAGGGGTGAGTGATCATGGTGCTAAAACAAATCCATCAAGGGGTTTCAGACATATTTGCAAATAAAAACAAACTAATGACCTATATGCAAATTTCTATGACTTTGATGTTAACCACAAGCATGCATGCCACAAAAATAAACTTTCAATTACAAATAATTCCAAATATAAAAAAAAACTAATTATAGGATTTTATGAAATATAAGCAAATGCAACAAAAATTAAACCTAAACATTAATGGAAATATTCAGTGACTGTAACCTTGACTCCAACAGCAAAGAAGTGAGTGTGTGTAAAATAGAATAAATTCCCATAGCTTTATAATAATTGATGAGAAATATGAAGAAAATACATAAAGGGTTTTAGGAAATATAAGCAAATGAAAAAATACTTTTACTAAAACCTTGCGGGCCCTGAGTGGCTAAGTGGTCTAAAGTGCACGCTATCATGGATCACTGCCATCTCACTTCTGTCTTCGCGAGTTTGAATATCAGATTCAGCTAGTGTGGGTATGAGAGAAAGCTTGCCAGTAGCTTCTCATGGGTCAGTGGTTCTTTGAGGTTTTTCTGGGTTCTTCTTCCACCCTTAATGCTGGCCACAATGTGTAGCCTATCATGTGCTGAAAAATGGCATTAAACCCTAAAACAACAACAACTTAAACTTTGACATATACATTTTCAATGACTTTGACATTGACCCCAAGGTCAAAGGTTAGGCATGCAGTTTGTATAATTAATTGTCTTAGTTTCATAATTATTCATGTTAAGTATGCTGAGTCAAGGTCAAGGGTTTAGAAGTGTATGCAATTTAAAAGCCAGAAACAAAACCTTAGCAATTGGTTGAAGAGAAAAAAGTCGCAGTTTTGTCTGGCTTCACTAACATGGTATCCATAATAATGCTACAAATTCAGACAATCTTAAGCTTTGAAAAATTCATACAAAAACAAAAAAATGATGGGAAATTTTATAGAAGATTATGACCTATTGAATAATATTAAAACAGAACTCTGTAAATATTTGAAAAAACTGTCCAACACACTTTGACTGAATACCATCTTTTTTTTCACAACATGTGTGCAATTTGGTGAAATGTTTTGTAATTAGAATTTAAATTAGTAAATTTAAGCAGAATCAAGTAGAAACAATAGCAACAATGATCAGCAACAAAAATCACATACAACAATGCCACCATCATCAAGATAATAATTTAAATTTATGCCTATAAATATAATTATTAGATTTAACATATTTGAGTTTATACTTACCAATGAGAAAATAAATTGAACTATTTACTGCAAGTGGCATAAAAATGCAAATTATTTGTCTAGAAAGACTCCATTATGTTGTTTTATTAAAGACCTTATTGTACAGAAATTTCAAATAGTACAAATGTATGCTTTTATTCACATTGAAAAAATTTGTATTTGTTACTGGGTTTGTACTGATTTTGTCCTTAGAGGACATTGTGGCAATATAATTTCCTGCAAGGAAAATGTAATGGAAACAAAGACAAGCAAGATGAGAGTTTTGTTGGATAAGGGTTTTCTGTGGGTGATATCTTCTGGTGCAGGATAAAAAATTTGCATAATTAATCCCCCATTATGCCAGTCCATTTGCAGTGTACATAATGACATTCATCATGTGTATTTGTATGAAAGAAATTGTGACAAGGGGGTGGATTCAAAACGTCAAACCAACCTCTTCTCTAAGGTTCGTTGCTGGGGAATGACCTCCCGTGATGTAATTTACCCAGTGTGGATGGATAGAAAGAATAATACAGATCTCTGAGCAAGTATATTGAAGAAATAAAACAATGAGCACCCTTTCAATGAACAAATATAAAATTTAATCAATTTAACAATAGAATTCCAAATGGAAGAAATCAATTTCTTTTACTACCAAAAAAGAAAATGTATGAACATGTACTCAATAAAAGCAAATACAAATTTCACTTTACTATTAATTGTCAGTGACAGAATTAATACAGAGTTTCATCATAGCCTATGAGTTGTGACCTTGGTTCAACGCTGAATGACCTCATCACTTGTCTTTATCTGGACATCAAATTTTTCGTTCCTTCCAGCACTTCCAACCTTTATCTAATCATCTTTGATTTGGACCCTTGCCAGTCAATACTTGAACGATTTGGTTATAGTATCTTGAATCTATAACTGGAATTTGGCTGCGGAATTCGGCTGTGGAATTTTCTAAAGAATTTTGCTGAAGGAAATTTGCTGAAGAATTGGCTGAGAAAGCTGTTTCCTTTGTCGTTTATTCATTTTTCCCATGAACTTCCAATGTATAGTCTGTCTACTTTCTGAGATGACTAACTCGCCTATCTTCGGAAAACACTTATGTTCATCCCTAGAGCCCCTTTCTAACTTCTTTCAAGCAAGATTGAAGACAGAAGCAATGTTTCAAAGTAGACCTACTACTTTCTTACAAGGGTTATGCCCTTAAATTTCCATTAGCCAATCAGAATCACCTGGTTCCTAAAATTTCCTACCCAGAATATTTGATTAATGAGAATAGGCTAGTTATGCCGCAATTAACTTTCCTTTGAACAATCAATTATTGTTGTGCTGCCCCTTTTTACCTGGGCGAGTTTGGTTTATGCCAAAACCTTTGTACCATAACCGATGACAGTCAAATTTCATGAAGCAAAACCAAGTTTCCTGTGATGAAATGAGAATAATCATAGAACTGTCTCTAGCCCTTTCTGCTTTAAAAAAGTTAATTTTGGTACAATTCATTTAATCAATATTTCTAAGAGTTTCAAAATTCGACACATCACAAAAATATACTCTGATTTAAACATTTTGCAGAGTATGAAAAACACCCAGAAGATAATTCTGTGGAAAGATAATTTTTGATATTTATATGCTCTATGGGTCAGTTTTTTTGCCTGATGTAATCTCTTATGGAGTATATTTGCTATATTTGACCATAATTGGTTAATCACTATATCTCAAGACCATGCACTGATCACTGTATTTCTCAATACCATGCATTGATCTCAGTATTTCTCAATACCATACATTGGACCCTGTTTTTCTCAATCTTATTCTTTGATCATTGTGTATTGTTAGACAATGCATTGATCACTATATACTTTTAGACCACTGTATATCTCCTGATAAACGTCCATTGATCAATCTATATATCAGGATCATGTACTGATTACTGCATAACTGAGGATAATAATGCATTGATCATTGTATATCTCGTGACCACTTTATATCTCAGTGTCATGCACCAGTTTCTGTATCCCTCAAGATCTTGTTTGGATCAGTGTATATATCCAAATGATGTAGAGGTAACAATATATTTTAGACAATGCATTGATTTGATTACTGTATATCTAAAGATAATGCAATATCATTGTATATCTCAAGATCATGCATTGATCAGAGTATATCTCAAGATCATGCAATCATTGTATATCTCAAGTTCATGCATTGATCAGCGTATATCTCAGGTCTCACTGGATAGTTTTGTATTTTGACACCCCCCCATAATTTTTAAGGTAGAAGGCATGAGCCTAATTATGACAACCATAGCATTTATAAATCCACACATAAGCTAAATCTGTAATGTGGTTTACATTTAATTTCAGTTAGTCTTGTAAATGGGTTGCCTTGTTGGTGACTGCTTGTCACAGAAAGACTAGCATTGGAGATCAAATGCATAACTTGGGCTGCAAATGAGCAGCTGACTTGGCCTACGTATTTAAATGTGTCTGCTACAGAGGTAAATATCTAAAAATCTACATGGTTGAGGGGTGATGAAAAGTATGTTAATTTATTATAGTACCAGTGAACTTTCAAGATCAATAAGGTACGTATTCACTATGTTAGCCTGCTTCTCACAGGAACAGGTTAAATATAGCTCTTTTCTGTCAAAAATGAATGTCAAAAAGAGGGGTTGGTGGTAGTATAGGTTCAGTATCAACACCACCAGTTGCATAAAGAATTAACCGTAATACCTTAGTCAGAATCTTACAAGCATCCTTTCAACAAAAATCATTAGTTAGTTTTTATTTGTATCTTTATTGTAAAATTATGATCATTTTTCTGCAATAGGTAATTGTCGGATGAAAATTTGCCAAAACAACTGTCCAGTGAGACCTCAAGATCATGCATTGATAAGAGTTTATCTCAAGATGAGGCATTGATAAGAGTTTATCTCAAGATCGTGCAATAATTGTATATGTCAAGATTGTACATTCATCAGTGTTATGTATATGTAATTAAACTGCTTGTGTATTAATTTTAAAATTCTTTTTTATTTTATTTTGTTTATATTTTATTGTAATGATAATTTTCATGTGATTAGATATTTTATTTTCAAGTACATTCTGTTTGTATAGTACGTAAAAGGCATTACATTAGCATTAATTTTAGCCGACCTTGGTTTGCAAACTCGTAAGCACTAGAAATGATTGGCTTTTTCTAGGGTCATTTTTCGGCCCATGTGTTACTCATGTGTAAACAGGTCTTTTTTTATTATTTATTTCTAGCGTGAGAGTCTGATGTTTTAGATAGGGCTATTCTAAGCTAGGTGACAAATTACTTTTATGCCAACAGTACAACAACATCATCTGATGTCATAGCCTTCCATATTGGAACTTCATCGAGATTCGAACATGGAATCAGTTAGACTGTTTAGTGATAGGACTTATATTTTTCAAATCTAAAATTACTTTTTGGATTATTTTCACAAACCGTAAATCCTTTTTTTTCCATTTTTACAATGTTTTCTAGGGAAATAAATTATTTTGTTAAAATTTTTACAAAGCTTGTTGACTTCGCTCCTTTCTTTTGTTACATTTACATTACAATCAGCGTATGTCTCAAGATCATGAGTTCATCAGTACACATCTCAAGATCATGTATTCATCAGTGTATATCTCAAGATCATGCATTCATCAATGTATCTTTTAAGACCATGCATTCATTAGTGTATCTCTTAAGATCATGCATTCATCAGTGTATCTCTTAAGATCATGCATTCATCAGTGTATATCTCAAGATCATACATTCATCAGTGTATCTCTTAAGATCATACATTCATCAGTGTATATCATGAGATCATACATTCATTAGTGTATCTCTTAAGATCATACATTCATTAGTGTATCTCTTAAGATCATACATTCATTAGTGTATCTCTTAAGATCATGCATTCATCAGTGTAAATCTTAAGATCATGCATTCATCAGTGTATATCATGAGACCATGCATTCATCAGTGTATATCATGAGATCATGCATTCATCAGTGTATCTCTTAAGACCATGCATTCATCAGTGTATTTTTCACGATCATGCATTCAGCTCAGCAGTATCTAGCTATATGGTAGTAATTTTATTTTATTGACTTTATTTTCTGGAATGCATTTTGCATATATTTTTTGCCAGAAAAATAAGAATATATTCAAATGCTGGACTCTTTTCAATTTTTTCAATAACTGACTTGAAAAGCTTGTTTACTAGCTTTGAATACTGAGATATCATTTCTCCAATATAAATTAGAATCTTTTGTACTCAATTTAAATAGTATAAAAGACTAACCTACCCTTGACTGATAACAAATCCTAATAGTATGGGCTAATAATATAAATAAATATACCAATTGACTGGGCCAGTGTGAGCCATTGAATACAAAATGCTTGATTAGGGACTCTTTATGTCTTATCTGTGTGGATTTACAGGTAACCATTCAAGAAAAGAATGAACCTGCACTGTGGATGGTATTAAAATACTAGGCTGTCCCATAGTTCTGCTTACAATATTATTCTGGCCATGATGGTGGATTGTTATACATGGATCATCTACTTTGATTTGAACCTTACTAAAATCTGGTAAGGAATCTTTAAAGGTAAGCACATGTAATTTGGTTTTTAATTGTATGTCCAAATGGAATAAAAATTGTAATTTGTAGCATATATTAAGGTATAGCATCATCTGGTAAAGTAACTATTATTTTTCCTTTATTTCATTGCAAGTATATTTAAATATATGGAGATAAATGTATAATGACCACTATATTTTCATTCCCATGTCCATGTAATTTTAGGTTAACAGTAATTATGTTTGTCTTCAAGTCTTGTGTTTAATTAGGTAACATGGGGAGTGATTGCTGTCAACTTGTTGGGACTAGTGGTAGAACAGTGTGAATGCTGTCAGCTTGTTGGGACTAGTAGTAGAACAGTGTGAATGCTGTCAGGTTGTTGGGACTAGTGGTAGAACAGTGTGAATGATATCAGTTTCTTGGGACTAGTGGTAGAACAGTATGAATGATACCAATTTCTTGGGACTAGTGGTAGAACAGTGTGAATGATACCAATTTCTTGGGACTAGTGGTAGAACAGTGTGAATGATACCATTTTCTTGGGACTAGTGGTAGAACAGTGTGAATGATACCAATTTGTTGGGACTAGTGGTAGAACAGTGTGAATGATACCAGTTTATTGGGACTAGTGGTAGAACAGTGTGAATGATACCAATTTCTTGGGACTAGTGGTAGAACAGTGTGAATGATACCAGTTTATTGGGACTAATGGTAGAACAGTGTGAATGATACCAATTTGTTGGGACTAGTGGTAGAACAGTGAATGATACCAGTTTACTGGGACTAGTGGTAGAACAGTGTGAATGATACCAGTTTTTTGGGACTAATGGTAGAACAGTGTGAATGATACCATTTTCTTGGGACTAGTGGTAGAACAATGTGAATGAAACCAGTTTCTTGGGACTAGTGGTAGAACAATGTGAATGATACCAGTTTATTGGGACTAATGGTAGAACAGTGTGAATGATGCTGGTTTCTTGGGACTAATGGTAGAACAGTGTGAATGATACCAGTTTATTGGGCCTAGTGGTAGAACAATGTGAATGAAACCAGTTTATTGGGACTAGTGGTAGAACAGTGTGAATGATACCAGTTTCTTGGGACTAGTGGTAGAACAGTATGCATGATACCAGTTTCTTGGGACTAGTGGTAGAACAGTGTAAATGATACTGGTTTCTTGGGACTAGTGGTAGAACAATGAATCATACCAGTTTCATGGGACTAATGGTAGAACAATGTGAATGATGCTGGATTCTTGGGACTAGTGGTAGAACAGTGTGAATGATACCAACTTGTTATATACAACCCATTTAAAGGTACTAGACTAAGTTATCTCTTAACATTAAAGATATAAAAGATTTTTCATTTGACATTGTTAAGCATAATTTTAGAGAAGATCACATCTGTCTAAAGAAAATCAGACGTTTTGAGAAAAAAAATCAGTGTAATGCACATTGTACAAACCAAAGAAACAGTTTGATCTAATTTTTTGAAGCTTTTTATTTTGGACCATACTTGCATTCAATTTTGTTTTAGAAATATGTATGCATGCAACACCATGCAGTAATTGTCAGTCCAATTCAAAGTTTGGTTTGAATAAAGTGTCAATTCTTTTTTAACAACTTATTTTAATGTTGTCATTATTTCAGCAAGAAATGTGAGTAAATTTGTTTCTAATAGTCATAATAATGACATAGAGCCAGGTGATGTTTTGTGGAGACTTTTAAATATATTTCTAACAGCTCGTTTAAGACAGGTGACTTTGGAAAAGGGACTAATCTGCACCAAATTTTACTTAGTTTTTTTACTTAGGTTTCATCATTTTCTGGTGTATACTATGTATATTGATGTTCAATATGTTTAGGACTGTATTGAACTCATTGATAATTATGTGGTTAGGACTTTATTGGGCTAATTGATAATTATTTGGATAGGACTGTATTGGACTCATTGATAATTATGTGGTTAGGACTTTATTAAACTTTGATAATTATTTAGTTTGAACTTTATTGGACTCATTGATAATTATATGATTGACTGTATTAGACTCATTGATAATTATGTGGTTAGGACTGTATTGGAATCATTTATATTTATGTGGGTATGACCAATTATCAGTTTGATTATATATAATGAAGCTGATATTTAATTCTCAAAATCTGAGTTGATTGTGGAATACAATATGCCCCAGGCATCTACTCCAACCATAACTTGGCATACTTTCGGTATACACAATATAGATAGAGCATAAATTCATATCACCTCAGGACTTTAAATGCTTAAAAAGGGTATTAAAAAAATCCTCAGATGCAAGTATAATTTTGAATGTGTTGCAAAACTGGCAAGAAAAATTATTTAAGAGAGTAAGTGTTATAAGATCTAGTTTCTTGGGGACAAACCAACTGATAGCTGATCTGGTGTGTTAGATCTCTTACTGGGGACAAACCAACTGATAGCTGATCTGGTGTGTTAGATCTCTTACTGGGGACAAACCAACTGATAGCTGATCTGGTGTGTTACCTCTGTTACTGGGGACAAACCAACTGATAGCTGATCTGGTGTGTTACCTCTGTTACTGGGGACAAACCAACTGACAGCTGATCTGGTGTGTTAGATCTCTTACTGGGGACAAACCAACTGATAGCTGATCTGGTGTGTTACCTCCCTTACTGGGGACAAACCAACTGATAGCTGATCTGGTGTGTTACCTCTGTTTCTGGGACAAACCAACTGATAGCTGATCTGGTGTGTTAGATCTCTTACTGGGGACAAACCAACTGATAGCTGATCTGGTGTGTTACCTCCCTTACTGGGGACAAACCAACTGATAGCTGATCTGGTGTGTTACCTCTGTTACTGGGGACAAACCAACTGATAGCTGATCTGGTTTGTTACCTCTGTTACTGGGGACAAACCAACTGATAGCTGATCTGGTGTGTAACATCTGTGTGCAATAAGAAGTAATTTTGCCCCAAAATGCATATCACTTATGATCTCCTGATTTGACTGCACTTTAATTAGAGATTTTTTTTAAAGTATTTATAAATAAAGCAACTCTTGTTCATGAATTTAGTCAGAAATTAGAAAAGTCTCATTTTGGCATTCTGTATTGGTATATACAAAGAGTCAGTTTAAGACTTGCCAATAATAATAACAACAGACTAAAGGAGAAATATTGATACAGGAAAGAATGGTATCAGGGAGAAAGTCTAGGGAATACAAATCCTGATCTATGGGCAGATAAAATACAGATCTGTGGGCAGTTAAAATCCAGATCTATGGGCAGACAAAATCCAGTTCTGTGCGCAGATAAAATCCATATCTGTGGACAGATAAAATACAGATCGGTGGGCAGATAAAATCCAAATCTATGGGCAGATAAAATATAGATCTGTGGGCAGATAAAATGCACATGAGATATTAGCATTTTCAATTCTGGAGTATAAAGGTTATATGTTTAGCAGCTAGAATACCCATTTTGTTGGCTGTTAGGGGTCATTGGAGACCAATCTTTTCATTTCTGGAGTGAACACTGTATTGATATATCCATTGGAATACATTGGAATACATGTATTTTGCTTCACAGAGGGAGACATTAAATGACATATGTGCCATATTTGTAACAAGGGCTGTTCCATTTAAGCATACATCTTTCTCAGTCAAGGCATTGTTTTAAAAATATATGCTATGTGTGGTATACAGTCAAGGCATGGTTTTACAAATATATGTCATGTGTGATACCCAGTCAAGGCAGTTTTTTAAAAAAATATACCCCATATATGGTACCTAAATAAGACAATATTTTACAAATATATGCCATGCATGGTATGAAGTTAATTCAATGTTTTAAAAATATATGCATTCATGGTACCCAGTCAAGGCAGTGTTTTTAAAAATATCTGTATTCATGGTACCCAGTCAGTCAAGGCTTTGGTTTAAAAATATATGTTTTCATGGTACCCAGTCAGTCAAAGCTTTGGTTTAAAAATATATGTATTCATGGTACCCAGTCAAGGCAGTGTTTTAAAATATATGCATTCATGGTACCCAGTCAAGGCAGTGTTTTAAAATATATGCATTCATGGTATGAAGTCAAGGCAGTATTTTAAAAATATAGGCATTCATGGTACCCAGTCAAGGCATTGTTTTAAAATATATGTATTCATGATACTCAGTCAATGAAGTGTTTTAAAATTATAGGCATTCATGGTAACCAGTCAAGGCATTGTTTTAAAACATATATGCCAATGTACTTTAATTTATGCAGGTGCTATGTAAATGATTCAAAATAATAAATTGCATTTATAGGTGACTATTCCACATTTAGAGTACCCTTAATTGACAGCTGAAGTTACCATTATATAGAAGCAGAGCATGTAGTGATTATATCATTATTCATGGGGGTTGGACAATTGACTTTACGTAAAATGATAGACTGCTCTGCCTACTGAATCATGCAACTTGACCACCTGCTAACCTCTGACAAACAAGCAGTTGTTGTTGTTGTTGTTGTGGGGCTTAACACCATTTTTCAGCATGTGATAGGCTAATCATGTCAGCCATTATTAATGGTGGAGGAAAAAACCCAGGAAAAATGCGGAAAGAACCACCAACCCTCGAGAAGCTACTGGCAAGCTTTCTCACAGATCCACATTTGCCGAATCTTAGACTCGAACCCACATAGACAGAGGTGAGAAGGCAGTGATCTGACAAACAAGCAGTATTGGGCAAGGAAATATGTTTTAGTTTAAGTGATATATTTATTAAAAATGATTTGTATTTTTCATAAAAATGTAAAGTTACAAAGTTGCATAAATTATACTGAGGTAGACAATATTTATATTTGTAGTTAAGTTCGTATAGTAAAAACCTAAGTGTTTCATTTCAGTAAGTAATAAAATCAATTTTAAATTTGTTGGAGAAATTATTAATGTAAAATGAAATTCGCTTCCAAAAATGCTAATGTATTTAGTATATAATCTTACCTGGCTTATGTTTATGCTGCCGTGGAAGTAAATGAATTAAAAATTAATAACAAAATCTTAAATAATTACTGTTGATTTATACTGTTGTCTATAATAATGTTAAAATTCAACTGTTCATCAGATGGAATTGTAATCAATGATGTCTGTTGGTGGAAACATGTAAATGCATGCTTTATGTATCGAATGACAATATCTGAAACCATTGATTTTCTATTTCTTTATTATTACAATATTTTGTATCCCCACCCCTCTTTCAGACCAATGAGAAAGTAAAGAGTCACTGAAGTGTCTGAAAGATAGAGATGATAAATCATTATTCTTAAGACAAGCCAACATTAAAGTCAAAATTGTCAAATTTTCAATAATGCAATTTGGGGTTCACTACATCCAATACAAGAAAATAATACACATCAAAGCCTGAAATTTAGGGGGTTTTCTACTCATATTCTAGAAATGTTTATATACAATTTTCAATTTCTTGTTTTCTTCAAACCATCAACAGGACTTGTTTTTCTACATAGTTTTATGCAAAGAAACATAGTTATTGTCATCGTTTCCATGTTCAGCAGAACATACATGCAACCACAAAAAGTCTTTATCCATCAAAACTTTGTCTATGTTTCAGGAAAGGAATAAATCCTAATTCCTCTGTTTAGACGATTTGCATATTGACTCTAAGAATTACATGACTCCCAGTGACTTATTTTCACCCTTTTTGATCAAGAAATAAACAAATCATTGCAAACTTTTAAAATACTTATCATAATCGATTCATTATTGCCACAGACAGATTGTCAGAGGAAAATGCTGGAAGAAGGATGAAAACAATGCATTGAGGTGTGTCTAATTTACGTTCATTGATTGGTTAATAGCTCAGCACCATTGACAAGTGTCGATAGATCAATTCCTTGATACCATTATGTCATTATTCATGGTGGTTGTATGATTCTTTGATACCAGTATGTCATTATTCATGGTGGTTGTATGATTCCTTGATACCAGTATGTCATTATTCATGGGGGTTGGATGATTCCTTGATACCAGTATGTCATTATTAATAGGGTTGGATGATTCCTGGATACCATTAGGTCATTATTAATAGGGTTGGAAGATTCCTTGATACCAGTACGTCATTATTCATGGGGACTGGATGATTCCTGGATACCAGTATGTTGTTATTCATGGGGGTTGGAAGATTCCTTGTTACCAGTATGTCATTATTCATGGTGGTTGGATGATTCCTTGATACTAGTATGTCATTATTCATGGGGGTTGGATGATTCCTTAATAACAATATGTCATTATTCATGGGGTTTGGATGTTTCCTTAATACCAGTATGTCATTATTCATGGGGGTTGGATGTTTCCTTGATACCAGTATGTCGTTATTCATTGGGGTTGGATGATTTCTTGATACCAGTATGTCATTATTCATGGGGGTTGGATGATTCCTTGATACTAATATGTCATTATTCATGGGGGTTGGATGATTCCCTGATACCAGTATGTCATTATTAATAGGGTTGGATGATTCCTGGATACCATTAGGTCATTATTAATAGGGTTGGAAGATTCCTTGATACCAGTACGTCATTATTCATGGG
Organism: Potamilus streckersoni; assembly: GCA_016746295.1. Taxonomy (NCBI): domain Eukaryota; kingdom Metazoa; phylum Mollusca; class Bivalvia; order Unionida; family Unionidae; genus Potamilus; species Potamilus streckersoni. The sequence continues at coordinate 467,670 of JAEAOA010000328.1, read as the reverse complement.
GACTGGATGATTCCTGGATACCAGTATGTTGTTATTCATGGGGGTTGGACGATTCCTTGATACCAGTATGTCATTATTCATGGTGGTTGGATGATTCCTTGATACTAGTATGTCGTTATTCATGGGGGTTGGATGATTCCTTAATAACAATATGTCATTATTCATGGGGGTTGGATGATTCCTTGATACTAATATGTCATTATTCATGGGGGTTGGATGATTCCTTGATACCAGTATGTCATTATTCATGGGGGTTGGATGATTCCTTGATACTAATATGTCATTATTCATGGGGGTTGGATGATTCCTTGATACCAGTATGTCATTATTCATGGGGGTTGGATGATTCCTTAATACCAGTATGTCATTATTCATGGGGGTTGGATGTCTCCTTGATACCAGTATGTCATTATTCATGGGGGTTGGATGATTCCTTGATACCAGTATGTCATTCATTATTCACGAGGGTTTGAAGATTCCTTGATACCAGTATGTCATTATTCATGGGGGTTGGATAATTCCTTAATACCAGTATGTCATTATTCATGGGGGTTGGATAATTCCTTAATACCAGTATGTCATTATTCATGTCGTTATTCATGGGGGTTGGATGCTTCATTGATACCAGTATTTCGTTATTCATTGGGTTTAGAAAATTCCTTGATACCAGTATGTTGTTATTCATTGGGGTTGGATGATTCCTTGATACCAGTATGTAATTAAGAGGGTTGGATGATTCCTTAATACCAGTATGTTGTTTTTCATAGGGGTTGGATGTTTCCTTGATACCAGTAATGATTATTCATGGTTTTTGGATGATTCCTTTATATCAGTATGTCATTATTCATGTGGGTTCGATGTTTCCTTGATACTAGTATGTCATTATTCATGGGGGTTGGATGTTTCCTAAATACCAGTATGTCATTATTCATTTGGGTTGGATGATTTCTTGATACCAATATGTCATTATTCATGAGGTTTTGAAGATTCGTTAATACTAGTATGTCATTATTTATGGGGGTTGGAAGATTCATTGATACCAGTATGTCATTATTCATGGTGGTTGTAAGATTCATTGATACCAGTATGTCATTATTCATGGGTGTTGTAAGATTCACTGATACCAGTATGTCATTATTCATCGGGGTTGTAAGATTCATTGATACCAGTATGTCATTATTCATGAGGGTTTGAAGATTCCTTAATACCAGTATGTTATTATTCATGGGGGTTGGATGTTTCCTTGATACCAGTAGGTCATTATTCATTGGGGTTGGATGAATTTTTGATGCCAGTATGTCATTATTCATGGGGGTTGGAAGATTCCTTAAGCAGCAGAGAGGGTGAACCCTACAACAATATATTTGCGACAAAATCGATTAAAGCCTCAGAATGCCAATGGAGCCTTCCTACGAAATCTCATATTTTAACCAAAAAAAATTAAAGGTCCCATTTTACAAATGGAGCCTTAGCGATTTTGTCGTGAATACATTGTCATAACCACACTCAAATTGCTGCCATCTACGTCTACAAATTTTTGCGACAAAATCGATTAAAGCCTCAGAATGCCAATGGAACCTTCCTACGAAATCTCATATTTTAACCAAAAAAAAATAAAGACCCCATCTTAGCGATTTTGTCGCAAATACATTGTCATAACCACACTCAAATTGCTGCCATCTACGGTCGCAAATATGTTGTCATTTCACCCTCTCTGCTGCTGATTAATACAAATTATTTAACCGATATTTGTTAGCTTTTCACAAACAGACTAATCGATAATACTTCACCACGTAGATCAATTAAATTATTTGACTGATCGGTGAGTGTAAAATTAATTCTGGTTAGTGAATCATTTTGACATTGCATATAGACTGGATTAGTCGGATTTTCAACAATTAAAAATCCGGGGGGTGCTGTTGGTGCAAATGAATAAAGAATGTAACCCTGTCGGGCTTGATTTGATTGTTCCATATTAATTTGATAACTCCCTTCGATTACATCACACGTTAAATTAAGTGCGATCACCGATGAAATATCCACATTGTTCGGTGCGATATGTCTACCGTCGCCGTCGGGAGAATTATTATGAGTGAGGATAATAGGCTTCGGCTGGCTATCTTTCCATGATTGATAGATTTTATTAAATCCTTCGTCGATGGCAGTTCTGAGTTTTTTCTTTAACTCGGGAACATTATATCCTGGTAATTTATAATTTGGATTTTCATTTATATTTTTTTTATAATCTTGAGCTGAGCTAGTTCTTGAAATTGGGTTATTTTCATCAGTGAAGAGATTAGTAATCCTCGAATTAAATATTTCCATGTCATCGATGATTTTATTACCCGCGGAGACTACACTAATGAACTCAGCTTGTGTGAGAAGACCGGATCTTAACGATGGTAATAACAATTTAAAATCATCATTCATTCCTCTGAAGATAAAAAATTCAATATCTTCCATTGCTGGACTTGTTTCATGTATTTCCAGAATTTCACCTTCCTGTGGGATATAATCATTATAAAATGGAGTTAACCACTCATCTTTACCATATTCATTCTTACGTCGATAAGTTTTTGTAAAGTTTATATCGAGGAGGGTTTTATATCCTTTTGATGGATTTTCAGGTCCTATTTCATCAGTGACGTAATCAGATTTTACAGGCTCGGGCGTGGAATTACCAGCACTTCTAGGTGGATCTTCGGGCCATCCTAATACTGTTCTTATTGAACTGTTATAAATATCTACAACGTACCCAGGAGAGCCTATTTCAATTGTAGATGATAGTGTTGGTTCATGAACTGTTATCGCAATTTTTGATTCTTTTTTAGTAATGGATTTTATTCTACGTTGTAATTCATTATTAATTTGCTCAATTTGATAGGACCCAGTTGGTATTGAAACAACGTTCCAATCTGGAGTGTCATCTTTTTTATTCCTATATGCAAACACCAGAGAATTATTAGGTCTCTGACCGCCAAATGGAACCGATCTGATATTAGGCCAACTATGATACACTCGTAATTTTGCCAACGCGATTTCCTTTACTGAAACAGGTGAGGGAAAATTCACACTGAATTTAGGGTTTGTTGACGATATTGATATCATGCTTGTTTTCCGCGGAGTGGTATTTTCTGCTATCCGCTGAAGTAGTTGAATCTCTTGCGACATTATTATTATTATTCACAATGTCTAATTTTGCAATAGATGAAAAAACGCTAGCGTTTTTAATCGTAGTATCATAAATACGTATCATCGCGGAGAATTCGTCTTCGGTAATTATCGTATCATCAATCGATGATGACATCAACGAGGATAATTGTGAGTAACCGTTAGATACTGCTTGATGTTTTACTATATAGTCGTTAAGTTTTTCTTGAGAACACGATGATATTTTTTTAGTAATAGCATTTGCAAGTCCAGCAAATGTTGTCACCGCGGAAATAGCAATTGGGACAGCAATCGGAGCTACCATTGTTACTGAAGATAGTATAATACCAGCACCGGCCATTATACCAGATACCGAGTATACTGTAACATCAATTGCGGTAATTCTCCTGCGATACTTTTTAATTTTTATTTCATATTCATCAATGAGTGTTTTGAGTTTTGTTAAGAACTCTTTGACGGTATCATAGCGATATTGCGATGATGGAATCATATTATTTTAAAACCTCAAGTGGTTTTTAATTGTTAAAAATTCTAATTTAGATCAGCTACAAACTCCATGTACCATACAAATGATGTCTTATTTAAATTAGGATCAGTGCTTGTTATTGTAAACCGTTTGTATTCACCCACGTCAATAGTCGTTGAAATCACGTTGTTGTATCCATATGAAGTCGATGATGATATATTAAACTGATTCAGTGACACTATTGTTAATCGATAAATACCCTTGTTTGACACAGTGAGGGTTACTGTATTCTTTTTAGGTTCCCAATCTAATGATCCAGAGAGAACTGTGTATATCATATTTATGATATTTCTCTCATGAGGAATCTTTATTCTTTCAAGTAGCGGAAGATTGTCTGTTTTAAATTTTGTAATATCCTCGATAGATTTTTTAATACTATTAATGCTATCTCTAATAATACTAAATCCAGCATCATTAATATTTTTAATACTGGATTTAATTTCATCAAAATTGGATTTAATTTCAGCGAGAGATGGAGAGGTTACCGCTGGTGTTCCAAAAAATTTATTGATAATATTTCTACGAAGGGAAGTATATGTTGTTATATGTTTTTCAAGTTCTTCATTTAAATTTTTTAATGCATCTGTGATTGTAGAAACGAGTACACCCGGTTTGAGTTTTCCATCATTTGAATATAACGCTATTGTATCTTCAACGACGTCACGTCTTCGTATTAAGACATCATCCAATGAAACATTACTAGATTTCAATTTGCCCTGGCGATCTTGAAATACAACTATTTCCCCAGGATCTACACTTGACAAATTTAATGTCTCGGCGATTTCATCTTCGATTATTTTTTTTACACTTTCGACAGCGAATTTGCTATCGGTTTCTGTTTTTTTTGATTCTGATAAAGGTCGTCCCCAAATATCAATCATTATACGAAAATGCTACGTTTTTCTAAATCATAACGCTATCGTTTTTGCCATTGCCTGCTAGTATATTCATTAACAACAACTTGTGGTGGTTTTCTTGGAAATTTAGATATCTCTGCAAGGAAGTTTAATACTTCACGACCGCATATCGGTGGATCATTTAACTGTTGTGTTGGTAGCGTGGAATAAAAAATTGGAGATGACTTTGTTATTGTGGATACATATCGCATGAATTCTTTTGGTGGAGCTAATCCATATGAATCAAAATAGACAATTCCACGTGGATCAATTGCATATGCGACCCAATGAGTTCCTTTTCCGCTGCTGTTATCGAGATTGATAATACCCGTTTCATTTTTCATTGGTTTTGACGGTAATTGATCTCTCATGAAAACTCCTCTAAAGTTTTTTATTGATAATGATTTTACAGCATCAATTAAATCAAAATTGGACATTGGTGAAAATCCTAGGGATTTTTCCACTAATAAGCCGTTCCTGGTATTCTTAGGCCCGTGCCCTTGTACCAATTGTGTGGAGTTCCTGGTAGTCTTAGACCCTTTCCTTTTTTTTTATAGCCTTTCCCAGTAGCTTTTTTCAGGGCCATTCCTGCAGCAGTACCAACGGCTCCTAACGCTGCCGCCTTCGCAACCGCTGGGGCAGCCGCTGCAATCAATGCTGGAATAGCAGCTAACAGCGGGAATATTCCACCCGATTTTATCATACTGGCGATTGCTGCTTTCGAAAAATCAATTTGAACTCCTCGTTTGTTCTTTAGCGCATCATTGAAATGTTTTATTTGACGATCTGTCAGTGATAATTTATGTGCACCACCGGACATTTGAGTGGGTTTCAGCGTTATTGTAGTTCCACATTCTTTAGCCGACTTTGATTTCAATTTCTTGACCTGACCATCAGTCAACTGGACATTAACAATACTATATGTCATTCTATTCTAAAATGTAATTTACACTTTCAATTGATCTTATTGTGAAAATCCTAACTACATGTTTTCCACTGGTGCATCAATAAGTCTCATTCGTCCGCCAACTCCTTCTAACAACATTGATTTATCACTGAGAATGACAGCAACTGCTCTATAATCGGCTATACCAGCAGGGCGTTGTACCCGAGCTTGGAAGTATATATCAACAACAGATTGTCTCATCATGTCAAGATGTTCCAATGAAAAGTAATAAATCGGATAGTGTTTTTCAAAATCAATTTGCGATATTTGCAAACCAGTATCAACATTTTGATCACGACCCATATACGACAATATTCTATGATATACACGAGCTATGTTGTTGTTTTCATAATTAAGATGTACAATCTCTGCTGGCTCTTGTTGTCCGTTTATTCTCAACGAAACTTCACTTACTCCTAATTTATCAAATATCATATGACTAGATAATTGTCGACCCACTCGATTTGCATCCTGTAACGCTATAAAGATATGACGTGGAGCTGAAACACCTTGTTTTGATGCTAAGTGCCATGTAAATGTGCCATTTACATTATCCTGCTTCGTATCAGTCGTTGTTGTTAGCCAACTTAGCAATGATTTTCCACCTGTGTCCATAAACGATAGTAATTCTTGCTCTATTGTAACTGCTGGTGTCAAGACGGGTATCCATAGAACCAATTTATTTAAAATGACTTTACCATCATCAACACCATTAGCACGCCAAATTGCATCATTGTCATTTTCTTTTCGCACTAACACGACTGTATGCTTTGCTCCATAGATGACTTTTCTGACATTTCTACAGAATCCGAATATATGATGTAACGGAATTGCACATGAAAACCGTCGATGTTGTCCTTTCAATGTTCCATTTCGTGTTGCAAATCCTAGATTGAAATTACCATTAACCCTTTTTAAAATGTCGAATTGAGCGCCTGGTCTATCTTCACGGTCTAGATTAGCTGCGAGTTCTTGATCAGCTTCTGCAGTAGCTTGCGCAGTTCGTACTTTAATAAACTGAATATGGTCAGCATGATCAGAAGTATCCTTAGCAAACATCATAGACGGACCAGCCGACCTTGTATAATCATCAGAATATCTCGCAAGTCCGATTATTGTTGTTGCAATATCAACATCTTGTTCTATTGATTCAATTTCTTTTCCATCAATGATATATCTTGCACTGTTAAATAGCGCCATAATGCCATTATTTACAAAACCAACTCGGATATTTTGGTTATCCCCATATGGTGTATCAGCTGCAACATTTGTTACAAGCTCTCCTTCTACTTCAATAAACGCCTCACACGGCAAAAAGTATCTACTTGTATCTTGAACTTGAAGTTCAACTCTCCCTCGTTGATTTGGCTCTCTTGCAGGATAGGCATAATACTGATAGTTAATTTTAGAATCATCTTTATTCACCGGTGCCGCCATATCAAACGCTGGATCAGCAATTTTTTTAAATGCCATTTATACTAAAACGTATCGTTTTTCTAAATCATTTTCTTTTTCGATTTCCTCCAAGACCGCTTCCCGCTATCATACTTGCAATATTACTACTATCTGGTGAAGTCATTGCTAATGATGCTAGTTTTTGTTCCACTGCGTTATTTATCACTTTACTGACATTTGCAGGCATCATTGTTGTTGAAGGTAGCGGTGGTGGTGGTTTTCGTCCGAATCTAGATTTCACCAATGACGTTATTCTATTCTTTGCGGTAGAAAAGGCCGTTCCTGCAAGATCTCCAACAGCGTTAATTCCCTTATTACGAATAACATCAATGGCTTTCATCGCTAATTGTTTAGCAATTGGTGCTACTTTTGGGGCTATTCTTGTGAATAAACCAGCCATGGTATTTCCAAGGCCGTCACCGTAGTATGCCTTATAAACGGGTAATCTTGAGTTCACTACATACACGTTTGTTGGTTTATTGTGATTATAGTGTACTATCATCTTATTTGAAATGACTTTGTAATTTCTAAATACAATTTCAATCACTAAATTCCCCCGGAATTCCGTCCATTAACTCATCCAAGAGTTCTCGATACGTATGAATATCAATTATCCCACCTTGGAATAATCGTCTGCAAATATCAAATGCTTCATTAGTTATTTCGACTGAGTTATTCCCAGCTCGCTTACCTCCCATAAGAACCTCAAGTCGTGATATATCATTAATGATATTACTAGGACACATATGAGAATCATGATGAGAACTTCCATAACCCTCTCCTGAAGAACTTTTTGATTCGGAAACGTTTTGAATTTCTGGAGCTGGTTCGGAAACGTTTTGAATTTCTGGAGATTGTCGACCTCGACCTCGACCTCGACCTCGACCTCGACCTCGACCTCGACTTCGACTTTGTTGTTGTTGTTGTTGTTGTTGTTGTTGTTGTTCTAAACCATACAAATCAACTCCTATTTTAAAAGCTCTGTATTCCAATGTATTCTTTTTTAAATTTCCGGTGATTTCTTTATTAATTTTATATATCCAATCCACCCATTGATCTTTGTTTATTGTGTTTTTTTTATACTCGTCTTTTAAAAATTTCTCCCTGTTATAATAACTTTTTACAGCAAAGTTTCCAAATAACGCATAGTCTTCTTTAGTTTTCAGCAATTGAATTCGTCTGATTTCTTCTATAGCTTCATCAGTGAATTTCTCGTTAAAAGGAACACTTTTTTTAGTGGAAACACTAGCATCTTCAACGGGGTTATCATCAATATCAATATTACCCATTTGTTGTATTTCTCGCTGAGTTTGCAACTCACCTGAAAGCTGTTTTATTCCCTCGTGAGTTTTTTCAGTTTCTGTAGCAATCTTTCCTAATACATCAATAATAGGTACTGCTCCCTCTTTAGGGATGTCGCCGTATATAGCACGTTCTGTTGCAAGTTTCATATCTTTAGTGGCTTTAGTTACAGGGGCAAAAAGTTGTTCGCTTCCAATAGAAAAGTCAGTCTGCGCTTGCTGTCTAAGTTGTAGTTTATCTCGCACGTTATCTCGAATTGGTATAAACTTTTTCAGTAATGCTAACCTCTCACGGGCTAGTCTGGTAGTTAATGCTTCTGATGTCATTATTGGAAATGCTAACGATTTTTCAATTGTCGGTTTCACTTGCATCAATCAAACGTCTTATAGATTTCACTTTCAAAGCAATCTCTGACCGAACTTGGTACTGTTCCCCGAGTTTCTTTCTAATGGCTTCAACTATACTAAATAGCCGAATGAATAAATTAATATCATTGTTATACAAAGAAGCATTAACCGCTTTTTGGATTCTTTTTATCAGTGAATACATTTTAGGTAGAACATATCTTCCATGTTTCAATTGTATATCAATTTGTTCAAATTCATTCAAAAGTCTGTCTTCATTCAAAAATTCAGAAAGTACGATTCCTTGATTTCTTAAATTTGATATTTCTGTGATGATAGATGTAATATCTTGAAATTCCATTTATTATTATTACTAATGTATTTGTATCTTTAAAATATTTTTATATACAAAAAAACAAAACATATACAATGCCCGTCTCTTCCTCATTCGAGTTTCGAGGCAAGAAAGGGCACATACATTAAAGACTTATACAATACCCTAACCCCCCAATCGAGTTCAAGGGCGGGTTATATGGGTATTAGACGTGAAATCCAAGTGATTTCTTTACAAACATTGAACAATACATTACATATATACAATGCGATTATATAGGATATATACAATGAATGAATATTTACAATGCGATTCAATGAATGAATATTTACAATGCGATTCAATGAATGAGTATTTACAATGCGATTATAGGTTATATATACAATGCGATTATATAGGATGGTTATATGATAGGATGGTTATATGATAGGATGGTTATATGAGGTATGATAGGGACAGTACAGGACGATACAAACATGAAACGACGGGGCGGACCTACACCCAATCTGCCAATCAAAAGCAACCCAAGAAATTAACCCTGGTTGCAGTTGAAAAAATTCAACCACACCAAGTCAATGGCGTGGGAGGTTTGATTGGCAAAGTGGGCTTCGTTTTAAAGCCCCAAACTTATTACGGCTCATATTATATATAAGGTGAACTAATACTGCAGTGTCAATGTGTAGGTGTGTATTTATTTTCCTAGCATTTTATAATGAATATTGTGTAGTAATTTCAATGGAAGCTAAGTATTTAAATAAAACATTAAAACAAGAAATACAACTGTTAAATAATAGCAATTTTTTTATTAATTTCTATAATATTACGATTAAATAATCGTAGTAATAATGGATTTACATGACAAGATAACTCCGTAATGGGGATCCCTGTCAATTCAGGACCTGCTATTTCTTGAATCGAGAATGATATTTTTCTGAATTTTATTACACATAGCCACACTAAAAAAACTAAACTACATGTAGCGCATTTTACTATTTTGACCTCACATACAATCTATTTTAATTTGTAATTATAAAGTAATTTCATTTTCATACAAACGCTGTTAACGCCGTCTTTGTAATTGGGATTTTTAAAAAATCTATTAATAGAACCATGACCCAGTGTCTTGTTACACGCGCGCGTTCCGGTACAATAACTATATTTACTATGTGGCTGTTCCGGCTGTTCCAGTTATTGTCATTTACTCTTTTAATGCATATATAAGTGAATATTGCGAATAAATATTGAAAAAAAAAATATGTACACAATGATATTAACGCGCGAAACGTTTTTAGTGTATATTGCCCTATGGTAATTGATCTGAATGGTAAAATCATGCAAAAATGACTAAAATAGCATAACTCACTATTGAGAGTTATCTTGTAAATAGGAAAACTTTATTCTATGTCCATTTTTCTTTGAGATAGCTGTTTGATAAATCCCTTCAGCAACTTTTCGTACTGAAGGAATACATATTCCAAAATATTTTCCCGCAGCATTCATTGAATGAAAAACTCTTTCTTCATTCGTCGTTGTATCAAATGACTGTACTGGTCTCTTTCCAACTGACTTACAAGTCCCTGTCTTTCCGTTTTTTATATTCTCTCTTTGAGAAATGCATTGTAAATTGGAAATCGCGTTATTTTGAATATTAGAATCAATGTGATCAATAACACAGCCATCTTTAATCGGTCCCATATAACACTCAAAGACTGCCCTATGACAGAGATATCCCTTTCCTCCAGCAGTAAATTTCAAGTATCCCTGATTATTAACATATCCCACGGGTTTCTTTAGTCTACAGTGTCTAACAACACCATTACGAGATATTTCATAATTAACGAGTATTGGATGTGGTCTGAATTCTTGCTCCATTTATATAATAATACTATTTGTCTAATTCATCATTTGCTTTAATTATAAATCTATTAATGTAGTCTTGAGGGGTTTTTATGATTTTGTCTTTGACAGAGTCATGGTTAGGGTCAATGATGGCGTTTTTTATTCGTTTATCATAATAACGTTTCAATTCTCTAAACCGCTTACCCCCACAATTGATACATAATTGTGATTTTCCTCTCACACCCACCCCACAATTTATGCATGGGGACGGGCCTGTCGAATTATTTCTGACACTCTGTAAGTGATATCCACAGAATTCACCTCTACACGATTTATTGCATGGGGTTACTGATCCGATCATAAGCCATTTGCAGTGATTCATTATATATAAACAAACTTTTCTATTTAAATACTTGTCTTATTTATATGAATGAAGAATTCAAGAGATTATCGGCAATCAAGCCTCGGAAAAATATTAAATTCAATCTTGATAGAACTCTCGAAGACGTACCAAAAGAGAGAATAACTAATAGAATTCTGATTAGAAAAATACGAGATTGTGTTCATGAGTTTAAACAGGATGGTGCATCACACACCTGGTCAACATTTAGAATTGATGGTGTTGTTGATGCTAGAATGAATGATGAAACAGCAGCTATGATACTATCACAACTTGGCAATAAACGGTATTTTATCAGAGTGAAATTCATTATCAAATTAAAATCGGGCGAATATATTATAAGAGACAAATTTGTTCCAATTCTCAAAGATGGGACATCAGTCATTGTTAGCCGTTATTCCAGACCAGGGCTGTTAACTGGAATTGATAAACCATACTATGAAAAAGCGTATCCAGAAACAGCAGTCGTTTATGGGATGTATCCGTTAAATAACCCTGACATTGGAAAACTAGCACCAATGAAACAGTCAACGTCAGCGGAAAAGCCACTCAACTGTGTGGCACAAAGAGTCTTAGAACATTTTACAAATGCACTCCGTGGGAATAAATTAACCGATCTAAGACATAAAAAAATAGATGAATGGGAGCTAACAGTGAAAGAGAACGGAGCAACTATTTCCGATATAGCTAGATTGGAAAAGTCGTTGAGATTTCCGATAACCGTTTTAACGATAACTGGCGAAGTATTATACGAATCGAAATACAATAAAAACGGAGCTCCAATCAAAATTATTGATCATAACAAGCACGCATGGACATCCGCGGTTACAATATTCCCGCGAGACAGAACAGTGAAGTATATCCCAGAAGAATTCATCAAGGATAGTATTCTCACTGAAGAAAGATTATTCGATGCTATTGCTAGTTTGTGTAAAAACGACCCTGTATCAGTATGGCTACTTCATAGTTTTGAAGATGAAGAATGTCAATTCAATCAATTTGTAAAACCTAACGGTGAATTATATCGTAGTGAAAGTCTACATAATAGGATGAAAAATCTAGCAATAAGTCTCAGTGAAAACGCTAGCGTTTTTAATGAAAAATCCGAAGATTACGAACAGTTACTTACAAATTGTTTTACAATTCCATCAGTTGCAGCTCATTTTGCAAGAAAGAAAAATAATTGGAAACCAACACGAAAAGAGTTTTTACAGGATGTTCAATCCAGCTGTTTGGAATATTATCATGGCGGTCTATGGAACGTTAAGTACAATCGTGAGAATATGATATCAGTTGATATCGTTGCCTGTTATCCAGGAAGTTTTCTAGGATATGGATTCGCTGGTGAGTATTTTAAACGGTTTGGACATCCCACACATGAAATGACTCGCGTTGCTATTAATGGACCACTGCCTGATTTTGATTTGACCGGTTTTGCTTGCGTAGTATCATTTGAATTCGCTGAAGGACTTCATCCGTGTTGTTATGTTTGGATTGGTAGACACATGGCTGAAAGGATGTGGTTACCAATAGTGTTATTGCGATATATGATCGATTGTAAAGTGTTAGTTTCGTTGATTGTCAGCGAAGCGATTATCTCATATCGAAAACAAACCAATGTCTGGTTACCAGAACCAGAATGTCTTGATAGTATAATCGATAAGTCTAGAAAACATATTGATGCTGACGAGGAGTACATTATTGAATGGTCAAAAAAGATATTTAATCAACGAAATAATGAAGCAAAGGATCTCGGCCGAAGAATAATCGGTAAATTTACACAGGGTGGAAAAAAATTTAACTTTAAAAAACAATCCTCACGATTGATTATAGATGATGCCGAATACGACTTCGTTATTAAAGATGCAGTAGAGAAAAATAGATACGCAAATTGTAAAACAGCCTTTTTGTCCAATAAAACAAAGTTAGGTAGAATTGTTACTTACAGTGATGGAGAAAGCTCTGCATATCTACATTTGAGAGCTTCTATGCTGGGTTATGCATCTATCAATTTATTTGCAATGATAAATAGATTTCCTAGTATAGCAGTCAGAGTTGCAATTGATTCAATGTATGTCGATAAAAAATATATCAAAGAGATAACTAAATTTACTAATAGCGAAGAGACTTGGGGAACATGGCGAATTAAACAAGAAATACAACGCGATTATTCTGAATCAGCAGACGTTGAGATTAAAAGTAGTTACCTGAAGAACGATAATTCTATCAGTGAAAAATCTATGTCTAAAGCACCACCGATATCAGATCCAATTTGTAGATATAAAACAGTTTATTTAAACGGTTGTGGTGGATCTGGAAAGACAACACGTGCGATAGAATTATATCGAGAGAGAACGTCCATGATTGTACTCACACCAACCCATAGACTAGCGAGAGAGATCAAACAACGAAATGTTGAAGCTTGCACGTATCATAGTTTTTTTCGATACAAGGGCGATGCTTGGACTCCTGAGCGAATGGGTGAGAAATTTATTCCAGCGGTTATTATTTGGGATGAAGCATGTACTGTTTCAGAAGATGTATTAAAAATGTTTCTTGATTGGTTATTGCAAAATAATACAAAAATTATATTGTGCGGCGATCATGGTCAACCACCACCATTTGTTGGTAGAAGTCCACATAATTGGTTAAAAGGATTTGTTGATTATTACGAAGAAATTGATACTGACTATAGAGCACTCGATGAGCAGTTACGTGAGTTTAAAAAACTAATTAGATTACAACCCGATAGAATTCAATGTGAAGTAGCGCGTGAAATAATTTCTGAAACACCTATGAATGATTTTTGGGAAACATGGAAACCAAATGATTTTGTAGTAGCAAGTAGAAAGATAGTCAGAGACGCACTTCAGAAAAAGTTGTTTGAGCTACACAAGAAAAAATTCCCAACGTTTCCAGTGCCGTTGTGTTATAGACCATTGGATACACGAAAGCAGAATATTGAAGTTGAAATTCCAGGCCAGACGGAGAAACAGATTCTAGTGTTAAATGATATTGTGCTAGTTGATATCAATACTGTAGAAGATGCATTATACGCTGATAAATCACCATGGACGCTTGGTTATGTAACAACAATACACTCGTCACAAGGATTGACCATCACGGATACAATTGTTTGGATAGTTGATAATCGCATTGAATGGTCAAATTTAGTCTATCTCGCAGTGTCCAGAGTACGACGAATAAATCAACTACGAAGGATTGTTTTCGATGATGATTTTAATGCAAACGATGACAACACTGACATTAGCATCATTAATAAAAAACTCTCTGGCTACAAACAGCAGGACAAAAAAAAACAACGAGAATTTGATATTGATGCTGAAGTAATAATTGCATTAAAAGAACAACAGAATAATCACTGCGCCAGTTGCAATTGTATAATGCACTGGCAGTATTCGGATAAAGACCCTCGACAATTCACCGTAGACAGAAAAAATAACAGTCTTGGTCATGTCAGAAACAATGTGATGTTGACCTGTCTTGAGTGTAATAGACGTAACGGAGCTAGTTAAGACCATGTGGCGGTAATTGAGTATCGTCCGGAATGACTTGTAGTTGTTCGCGTGTAAAACCACGCTGAGGTGCAGTTGAATCCAATCTGTAGATTGGAGGTCTACCAGTTGATCGCGTTATAGTTGAAATTTTATGCGTAGTAACACTCCATATAGGATCAGTAGCTCTTCTTTTACCGCCTTCAAGCTCTCCTGGTTCGTATAAATATCTCACAGTAACATCACCGAGAAGTGGCTGAGTGCTAACCCGCTGCGGTTGTTCGGGAATATATTCTTTTTTTATTGCAATATTTGGTTTCATATTAATAGTTCGAGTAATCTCGTTATTTAACGCTGCAACTACACTCGGTAACCTTTGGACCCATTCACGAGATCGTTTTTCTTGGATGAATTCTTTTGCATATTGATATCCAAATAACCGTTCTGCAAGAGTTCGATTAAATCGTTCTACAATTGCCTGATCACGATGTAACGCAGTATGTCCCCGTCGTATTGTAACACTATGAGTTTTCATTGTTGATAGAACAGCACCTTGAAATTCTTTGCCAGGATCAACTTGTAATAGATTTGGCCATCTTAGAGGACCTCGTCGATAAATCCTTTCAAATGCAGAAGCGACTTCAGAAGCTGACTTTGTTTTCAATGGTTCTGCTTGTTTAAATCAACTCGCAATATCAACTACAGTTAGCGCGTATTTGTAACCATGGTCATGTGGTAAAAACAATAAATCAGCCTGATGAACTTCATTGGGTACGGTAACATCAAAATGAGAATAATTAATTTGTTTAGGCGGTGGTAGATAAATTTGCCATATAGCTTGTTTGGATAACCAATCTTTTGCAGTGGATTTTTTCACTTTTGCAGCGTTAGCGAGTTTACTGATTGCTGCTTTACCCCTCCAGTATCCTTTCGGAGAATAATAAATAGATTCCATACTATAAAAACACTGGTGTTTTCAATTACCAGCACCTAACACTAATTTGCCTTTCATAGCTGATTTGACCAACCATGAAGCCAATTTTTCTTTGAAGGATTTATCGGGAATAGCATTTAAGGCATGAATTAATTTTACATCCGCGATATGTCTTTGTTGCAAATTATTGCTTTTATATGCAACATCATGAGCATGACATGCCTTATCAATAGCATTTATCGGATACTCACCAGGCCGGGGCTGATTTTGATCATCAAGTCTGATATCTAATCTCGTTCCGGGACCACAGTAGCTATATCCTGGAAGGTGTTTTTCTCCGGGGTATTTTGCCCATGGGGTTCCGGGGAGTTTTCCAAGTTTTGCGGCAATATCACCTCCGAGTTGCTTTTTTTTAAAAATCTAAATTTTTTTGTACCACATGTTACACACTTACCAGTAAGCGCTAGTCTATTGTTTTTAGTTGTAATGGTTGTCTGATCGGTTGAATCAGTACGCTGTTTACATTTAACACAATATAGATCCATAATTTATATATAGCGTTATGAATATAATTGATTTTTCAGCGACTAAAAGAAGAGAACCGGTAAAACACCACGCAGCGCTTCCGAATTCTGTCCGTGCCATTATAATCGGACCATCTGGATCAGGCAAAACACAATTACTGCTTAATTTGATAATGTGATTTATGAAGTGGGATAGATTATATTTAGTTGCCCCATCCGTAGATGATCAACGGTGCTATGAAGTGCTAAAAGATTATAATAAAAAAGCATCAGAAATTAAAGGTGAAAGTGTAATCGACTTTATTACTGATATTGATGATGCACCATCAGTAGAAGATCTCGATGGAGACATAAACAATCTTGTAGTGTACGATGATGTAATGTTAGATAATCAAAAGAACCCTGCTAGAATATTTTCCCGAGGTAGGCATAAAAACACTGACGTGATATATGTCACTCAACGATATACTCAAATTCCAAAAGTGATTCGCGATAACTGCAATATTCTTGCTGTATTCAATGGCGTTGATACACATACGCTACGAAATATTTGGCAGACATGGTGTTCCGATATGGACTTCAATGGATTTAAAAATTACTTTAGTCATGCTCAGTCTGTCCCATATGGATTTATAACAATAAATTTACACGACCCTCGGTCACGATATCGTATTGGACTTGATCAAATATTTGGTTAAATAATTTGTATTAATCAGCAGCAGAGAGGGTGAAATGACAACATATTTGCGACCGTAGATGGCAGCAATTTGAGTGTGGTTATGACAATGTATTTGCGACAAAATCGCTAAGATGGGGTCTTTATTTTTTTTTGGTTAAAATATGAGATTTCGTAGGAAGGTTCCATTGGCATTCTGAGGCTTTAATCGATTTTGTCGCAAAAATTTGTAGACGTAGATGGCAGCAATTTGAGTGTGGTTATGACAATGTATTCACGACAAAATCGCTAAGGCTCCATTTGTAAAATGGGACCTTTAATTTTTTTTGGTTAAAATATGAGATTTCGTAGGAAGGCTCCATTGGCATTCTGAGGCTTTAATCGATTTTGTCGCAAATATATTGTTGTAGGGTTCACCCTCTCTGCTGCTCCTTAATACCAGCATGTCATTATTAATGGGGTTGGATGATTCCTTGATACATATACCAGCATGTCATTATGTATTGGGGTTGGAAGATTCTTTGATGCCAGCATGACCTAAATCCATTTGATTAATAATGTGACATTGTCATCTTTGGAAAAGTACAGTACAGTTTAAAGTCAAGGACTTAACAAACTTTTTTTTCATCTGATAGTCCTATGCTATGTGATTCCTGTGGACCAACATCTTTTTCAAATAGTGAAAGTTTACAACTTTTAATTAGGACAAGAATATACATATATTGATGCTTTTTATAGTATATAAAAAAAATCTGGAAAACCATGGCATATATACAACTTCCATACATAAGCACCACAAACTGTCCATTACAAAAATCCTGTTATTATATTGTAGAAGATGCCCAGTAATTATACACTGTACAAATGTCCTCTGCTATTAAACATTACAAAGATCATCTGTTATTATGCTGTACAAAGGTCCCCTGTCATTATGCATAGGCCTATAGTGATCTGTTATTAAAGCAGAATTCACTTAGTTATTGACCTGACTGTTCATTGATACAATACCAGTTCCTTGTTATTTGTATGTGATTAGCTACAGCTCTGTGTGAAATGAAACTTGTAGTGGTAAAAGACAAGTATGTGTAAAACTGATTGCTTTATGTTTACAGGGATGGATATAAGTAGAGTTGGTTACATGGGAGGGGCCAAAGCATTTTTAGATCTAGCATTTTAACCAACAATCTATCTTGTACTGGCTGTAAAAAATACTATTATAAATACTATAATTTTAAGATATTAACATATATCAATAAGTATTATAGTTCCTCTATGGTGTATACCCAGTTGTGAACAGTCTGACACAGATCAGTTAGCTCTTGCATACTATGCCAGGAGAACAGGGTCTATGTTTTTGTTCTTTATATGTTTTAAAATGAGTAAATGAGTTACATAGATCCTGATCTGCTAGCACATTAAAAAATGTAGATTGGTGTCAATGCTAAATGCACAATTGGGTGTATGTTATTTGCAGTATTCCCTCAATATAAGGCATCTGATTATAAGCTGGTCCCTTTTTATAACTCAGGTTTTGGTCTCATTTTATTATGTAATAGTAATATTATATATAAAATAACTCAATATAAGACAACCTTACCTATAAGGTGGTCCACTTGTGTAACTCCCATTAACAGCATTTTGTGAGGAGTCCTGTATTACATTGATAAATGCTGTGAATAGGAAAGTGGTCTCAAACAATGCTTTTGACAATCTGGCAAATACAGAGTAGGGTACTTAATGTTGAGTAGTGTGTAAAGTGGACTTGATCTTATCACAGGGCTTTTTCTGATAAGTGTGAATACAAGGATTTTAAATCCTGTCAGATGAGAGTTTGCCAATGTATTGAGAAATGGAGCTCAAATCTCTTTTAAAATAGTCTTTATTTCTCTAAACAAAGTACCTTTTTGTAATAATGTGTAGCTGAGTATTAGGGAAGAATGATTTTCTCACCTGGTGAGATTAGTACATGCTTGGTTACAACTAGAACATGTTTTCGAAAACCAGTGCATTTTGCCTGTCCTCCCTGCGATGATATTTAATGTCATTGTGTGATAGCATGGTGCTGATCGAAAAGTGAAAGAAAGATTAAATTTTGTTCTGGGTGTGATATATAAGGTCACTAATTTTTGCAGTCTAGAATTTGGTCTTCACTCATAAAATGAAAACCGTTTGGTCAATTAAAATAGCATACAGAGAGCTAAACACAAATTTTGAGTTTGATGATTGCCCAGAAGATGGAACAGGAAGCTGAAATCTTGAGCTCAAAAAGAACTTTGTTTGTAAAACACAGTAAAACCAAAAGGTCATAAATTTTTTTAAAAATGAGGAAATGTTTGAAAGTTACTTTAATAATATGAAAAAAACAAATCAGGTCATCTACATATGTCTACAAACATGAATGCCAATTTCAGAAAATTGTGCTAAAAAGGGTGCTTGTCAAGTCTACCAAGTAAAAAGTTATAAAAAACAAAGGAAAAAAATGCTAAAATGGTCTGAAAATTTAATCATTACAGATATTTTTACCAAATTTCATTTGTCTTCCTCAGGTGGTATATGTAAAGTTTTGCTCACAAGTTTTCAGCTCACCTGGTCATAACAAAGTGGATTGATGCACATCACAAGTCCAATATGTCTCCCTCCTTTTGTTTGTGTGTGTGTGTGTGTGTGGGGAAGAAAAATATAAAATTATAGAGGCCTCAAAGAAGAAGTCACGGTACTAATTCAATTCTCATATAGTAAACATATGGAAACACCATCATATTTAAGATTCAATAACCTAAAATTTCTGGGTACTGATGATCAGACCTATATTTCTCCATGCACAACTAACCTTGGTGCAAGCTTCTGTGTGGAGACTACCATATGAGCTTCGGCATTTTTTTTACCTACATGTGCATGAAGCACATGTTATTGATTCTGCACCAAGCGAATCAAGTGCTACTTTCATTATTGAATAATCCTAAGCCTTTAAAAATACTAAAATTGTATCAATAGAAATTCGTCTATATTTTTTTTAAAATTACACATAGGATAAGCTTTCAAAAGATATTTCTACTAAAATTTTACTTTTTTGATATTAACCAATTATGGACCACCAAACATTATTTTTCAGCTTACTGCAGCCATTTTGACTCCATACTTTGAATTGTTGTGTTCTGTCTATACCTTAGTGATACTATTATATATTATGCATATCTTTATTTTTTTATTATATATCTTTCAAGGAATTTGGAAACTTTCACCAATTGTCTTTTCATATGTAGGACTAGTTTGTACATTTATTTGGTATGTTTTATGTTCCTGTTTTCCAACTTTTACATTTAACAGGAGTATGTTTTGGGAACTTAACTTTGTACAACAGATATAATTAGCCAGAATTGTGTTGATTGCTTATGAACCATATTTATACATATACCTAATCCCTTGACTTTACATTCTTGCATAGACTTTGCTTTACTCTTTGAATGATCATTCAGGAGATCCTGATTATAATGGTAGTATTTGAGAAATGCTGGACATTTGAGATTAAATACTGAGTATTTGAAAACTGAGTATTCAAGAGAGAACTACTGAATATTACTGAGAAAGGTGATATGTATTCAAAAGAAAAAGATGCCACATATTCAAGAGAGCTGTTGATTATGAGATCTGAGTATTTGTCAGAGAGCTGCTGATTTTATGAGACCTGAGTATTTGTCAGAGAGCTGCTGATTTTATGAGACCTAAGCATTTATCAGAGAGCTGCTGATTTTATGAGACCTAAGTATTTGTCAGAGAACTGCTGATTTTATGAGACCTAAGTATTTGTCAGAGAGCTGCTGATTTTATGAGACCTGAGTATTTGTCAGAGAGATGCTGATTATATGATATGTGAGTATTTGTCAAAGAGATGCTGATTGTATGAGACCTGAGTATTTGTCAGAGAGATGCTGAATATTCCTGAGGGAGATGATGAGTATTTACAAGAGATATAGAGTATTCCATTGAGATGCCAAGTATTCAAGAGAGCTGCTAAGTAATCAAGAGAATTGCTGAGTATTTGAAAAAAAGAGAGAGGTGTTGGGAATTCAGATCAATGATGTGGAGAAGGTTTGAGATGCTGTTTCCATGGGAGATGATGAGTATTTCAGGGTAACATCCTCATAGAGGGATACCGAGTATTTGACAGAAAAATGCTGAGTACCATATTTTCATGCATATATCCTGTGGTTTAAACAGAATTATGTACCCACCCCATGCTGGGTATCTTGATGGATGGGACATATAAGTTCTATTTCACTTTATCACACAGCTGGTTGTCATTATTTTATTTTTAAATTATACCGATTTAATTTAGATAGTATTAAGATACATAACTCATTACTGCACACACTGTAGGCAAAGTGTAGTGACTATTGGGATAAATAATAATATACATGTGTAATACTTGAAATGTATTTATATGATGATATTATTTATGTGTAATATTAGAAACATATGTATTTGTGTGGTGTGTGATATCATACATGTGCAATATTGAAAATGAAATGGGAAGTGTTAGATAATGAATAACATTACAGGATAATTTAGATAATTTTGAAATCATGTTTTCAATGTTCCTCATTTACTACATAAATTCAAAAAATACTCATTAGTTATGTGTGAGCATTCATTTTTGTTATTTATGACTGGGCTAAGCCATATGATATTATCTATCAGGGTTTTTAAAATAATTGTATAGTTTATGATACATGAACCTGGGATGGTATTTTGAAATACAAGTTTTCATTGTATTATAGACAGGTGAGTTATTATGGATCAGTAACTTTTATCAGTAGGTTCTACGGTTCTGTTTAGGTATTGGTAAACACTAGATGAAACTCAACACCTGAAATGGAAATACCAATGTAAAGGAAAATATTTGCATGTTTTTAAATGTTTGAATTGTATATGCAAGAGTTTACTTAAGACATAAGTTCTGTTTCTGATACTTTGTACTTTGTAAAGGTCTTGATGTAGAATTGTTCTGAATATAGGTAAGTGTTGCATGTATATTTTTTATTCTGAAGACACTTGGAAACTTATGGTTCAGGGGAACAATTTCTTGTAGTAAAACTGATACAGTATGTACCTTGTTATGACTCAAGAAAACATAACAGCATACAGTTTAGCCTGAGCAGCTGGTAATAGTGAAGTGTATGGGCACACTCATTTTCACCTGCATTTTTAATGATTGAAGTCATTTTAGTTAAATCCTCATAATGGGAAACAAGACAACACTTTTCCAACAGTTTGGTGCAGCATCAGCATCATCAGCAGCTGTTTAAAGTCTTTTCATTTTTAATTCATACACTCCATCACAGGCTTTTTTCATGCTTGATACAAATCATTTTTAAGCTAAGACAGTTCATTGTTTTGGATCAATGTCTTAATTATAGAAAATGTATGCTTAGATTATCATTACATGTTTTATTTTTACATATTCCTTTTTCTATTTCCTCAACCCCCTGCTGGATTTGCTATAAATGGGGAGAATAATCAGTATGCAGATAAGATGTATTATTTGGTGACATGTGTACTTACATTTTTGACCTTTGGGGTCAAGGTCATAGTCATAGAAATATTAATATGGATTTGATTTAGTTACAGTTTTTACATTTCCACATATTTCCTTGCTAAAGCTTGTTATCTCATTTAAAATTATGAATACTGTACAGCAACAAGGGCATGTGCAAGTAACTCATATGGGCTTCAAGAACAAGAACAATGCCCAGATTTGTAATACACAAATAGCATTTTTAATCACTAATACGCTAAGAATTAAATTTGTAATTTTGACTAGGGCCAATTTAGGTAACTATCCCCTGCTACCTCAAAGAGGTTTAAAGGAAAGTTTTTTTTAAAAAAGAAATATGAGCTTTCTGATAAATATGAAAATAGAAGATATTTTGGCATATAGAATTTTAAATTTGAAAGAATGTTGAAAATACATTTTTAGTTCACCAGGTCATATGATCAAGTGGGCTTACTGCAGTGGCCTCGCATGATCTATGTCTCCTATTGGCCAAAATCTGTCAACATTTTTTATTTTCAAATTCTCATAAACCACTATAAGAGAGGTATGACACAGATCTACCTGTACAATTTCATCCAACAGTGGAAAGGGCAGAATTCAGTTAAGGGCAATAATCAAAGAAAATATTTAAAAGATTTTTTTCTCCATCATAATGACCTCATCCATCAATATTCAATACAATACTACAGACATAGTCAAGACCTTGGTGGATGAAGATGATGAACAACCATCCTTTAAAATTTGACCACAATTGTAAAAAATTGTAAAAATTTGCAAATTTGGTAATTAGAGTGCTTTCTTTTTCAGTGAGTCATTAATACTTGCAAATTTCTTACCACACTAGTACTAATCATATTCTGATGTGTAATGCAGATCATATACATAGCCTGGACAAGGATATTGCTTCCATCAACATGTTTTCTATGCTGTTATAAAATGGACAGATAAGTGTTTAACATCACCTCTAAGTTAGTCAGGAACATCATATCAACATTTTACTACTTGACCTGATTTATCTTGCTATATATTGCTTAGCCAAGACATTGAATGTAACCTTGTCTGGGAATTGATGTAACCTTGTTTGGGAATTGGTATGCTTTATTGCCAGGGTAGTCGATAGGATTGCTCATCACATATGTGACCCTGCACTCCCTTTCCTTTGGATTCCACCTTCCATTTGGAGGATGACTTGATAATGTAAGAAGTCAGACAGGACAGGAGTTGTGCCATTTATGTGAATCTGTCAGAGGATACCAGAGATTATTATTTCTCTATGCAAGCCCTTATCTTTATGTGACCTTGTCAGGGGGATATTAGAGATGATTATCTCTCTATGCAAGCCTCTATCTCTATGTCACTCTGTCAAAGGGATACCAGAGAGGATAATGTCTGCAAATTTGGTTATAGCTGTCTCTTCAAAAAGGGAGGGATGAAATCATAAAACCATTTCATTATGGGAGTACATTTGTTTGTGTGCACAATAAAACCCCAAAACATGTGTCTGTCACATTCCAGGATGGCAGTGTCATGGCTGACTCATGCTCATTATTATTATGACCTTATTTAAAGAGGATAACTCAATTAGCTAAGAACTAATCTACCTTGAGGCCCTCATTCAAAGGAATTTACTTATTTTTGCTGCATTTATGAAGCCAATGTATATACTGGGTTTGGAAAGAGGAAATAGAGTCGGCATTTCTAATCTCAACTGGAATATTATTCCAGAGCAATGTTCCAGAGTATTGGAAACTTTTTTTAAATAATTCCTTATTTGGTTTGGGAATTTTGTAGTGTTTGGTAGACATTGATCGCAGGTGGGGAGTATTTCCAGGTAGCCTATACTTGAATAGTGATTGTAAATATTCAGGAGCACTATTATTGGCTATCCTGTGCATTAATTTGGCTTTTCTTAAACAGATTCGGTCTTTAATAGGTAGTATTTTTAACTTACCAGCTAAATTTTCCTTGCTTTCTTTCTGGATTGATATTAACTCAAAAGCTCTTTTTTGGAAATGTGCCAGCTTTGCTAAGTTTTTATCATTTGAATTACCCGATACTGTATTTCAGTAGTCTAAATAGGGTTGTATGTAACTGTTATAAAATAGTTTTCTGTGCTTTTCTGGGAGAAAGTGTCTTATCCTACTGAGAAGCCATAAACTTGAATTGACTTTTTTACTGATATGTTTGATATGTTCAGTCCATGATAGGTTACTATCTACCAAAACACCAAGTAGACTGTGACAGACCATTTGCAACCTTTTAACCATCCATATCAGACATAGTTCAGCGCTATCAAGTTTTGTTCTTTTTTTTTCGTGTTGAGATAAGTAATATTTTAGTTTTACCAGTATTAACCACCATGCCATTGCATGTGCACCAGTATTCTAGTTTGTTTAGGCATTCTGTAAAGAAATTTCGAGTTCTTGTTTTGTGTTTTGGATGTCTGACAATGTTGTGTCATCTGCATAGAGATCTGTAGATGACACCGAATCCTTTAGTACAAGTGGTAGGTCATTATGAATAAAAATGTGTCCAATGCATCTTAGAAAGGCTGTGTCCTGGCTGACTCATTGTGAAGGAGAGGCAAACTGCATTATATAGAGTGATCTGTCCAATGTCTATATGCCATCAAATCTCCGTCATATTGGGACAACCAATGCTAGACAAGGTGGAACGACAAAACTGACCACCTCCATGTCCATTCTGGGACCCAGATGAATAATGATAATAGAGACTACTACTAACAACAATAATAACAATAATAATCATAATACTTTATTTATTGTGGGTATCACATTTTCAAGAATTATTCCCTTCTAAAGAAAAAGGTAAAACATTGTAAAGTTACATCATTGAAAAGATAATGGTAATTACAATTATTTT
Source organism: Potamilus streckersoni (assembly GCA_016746295.1). NCBI lineage: Eukaryota > Metazoa > Mollusca > Bivalvia > Unionida > Unionidae > Potamilus > Potamilus streckersoni. Next base: position 442,371 of record JAEAOA010000328.1, on the reverse strand, counting down.
AATATGTTTTTGCAGTTATAAATACTAACTTCTACCATAATTCATTAGTAACATACATATACTCATGATATCTCCAATACTCATATTTCCTGCAGCTTTTACATGAAATGGAAGCTTGTTCCACAGAATTGTACCACTGTATTGGAAACTTTTCTTAAATTGCTGTTCTTGGTTTTAGGCAGTTGAGGGTCTTCATTTGATGTTGATGTTGATTTCAACTGGTAAAGCATTGAATAAGACCTGAATAAATTCTGAAGAATCTCTTGTAAAGCAATGAATAAGGCCTGAATTAGTCCTGAAGATATGTGTACTCTGGTGCAGCTCCATATAGACATATATATATATATACAAGGTCTGCCTTGAGAAAATCTATCCTTTCTTATATATTGTGAGCCATTTTAGTTCTGTAAATGTAGCCTTTGATGAATAATCAATAGATATGTCTAAAGTAATGATAGCTGCCCACTTCTGAGATTTGGCATGGTTTCCTCATGAACAATATCTTTTATTGGAAAAATAAATGCCCACAATAAATTCACAGTTTACATCAAAGAAATGCATGAACTCTTACACTACATGGTTCTGTTGCATACAAAACAATTGAAGCTGAGGTCATTCATATAACAAAATATTATATGACATTCTTGCAATACATCAATTGTATAACATGCACAATTATTTCTGAACTCAAGAAAAATTGAATAAATTCAATAAAAAAATTACAAACTTAAATTAATATGCATTGCATGCAATTGAGACCAACCTTGTGCTTTATTGCTTACTATCAGAGAATTAAACCAGACCTTCTCTGCATACAGCTAAGTTTGTTTAACAAAAGAAATTACTTATTAATATTCTTGGAGTCCATCAGAATTACCCCCTTGGCAGAAACATTTGGACTGATTATGAGGAGAAGTATTGTAACACCATGAGTTGTGTCTGATAGTACACCTCTTGTTTATCAATCAGGATTACTTAGCTTTACCTACCAAAAATTATTACCACTTCCAATGAGGTAAAAAAAATCCTCCTTTAATTAATAATAAGGAATCTGTTTCAAATGGATTACAACTTTCTAAGATTTTCCCCCCAAAATATACTAATTTTAAATGGAATAAAACTTCCTATGATTTTTCCCCCAAAATATACTAACTTTAAATGGTATAAAACTTCTATGATTTTTCCCCCAAAATATACTAACTTTAAATGGAATAAAACTTCCTATGATTTTCCCCTCAAAATATACTAACTCTGAACATTTTTACTGCTATTACTATTGCAGGCTCATCTGTTCCCAACTATTAGCCAAGAAGGTCATAATTAAATTTCCATTCATGCCCCAAGCAAAGAAGATTCTATCCCTCAAGGTCAGCAAATACATCACTCATAATGGGTATGTGTGACATTGAGCATGGAAGAATGTAGTCAGCAAATACATCAATAATATTGGATATGTGTGACACTGGGCATGAAAGAATGTAGTGTGAAATTATAGATAGAACTATTCTTCAAATTTTGCACCATTACAGTCTGGGTCTAAAGCTTTTGTGTGTGTGTGTGTATGTGTGTGTGTTCTCTTATGTTTGTCAAATAAAGTCTCTATCATTATTATTCTTATTATTATTATTATTATTATTATTATTATTATTATTATTATTATTATTATTATTATTATTATTATTATTATTATTATTATTATTATTATTATTATTATTATTAAATCAATTTTTATCTTAATAAATTCAATGTCATTGAGGATGCTTGAATTTGAATATCATTATAATGTAAATTGTAAAATTTTTGCAAGAATAAAATTTCATGAAACTAGCAAGGAAATTAGTATGAAAATGCAAAATATGTAGTGTAGTTAATAGAAATTTATGTAAAATATGTTACATTTACTAGATTTGCAAACATTATAATTTACAGTGTTGTTGGATAATGGAAGGCATTATCTAGTTGCTTGTTTCATGAGATATGTAGATGTCATGTTCTGGTGACCTTTGAATTAGTCAATGATAATGTAGATTTCAGAAATTTGAAAGGGAATAATTTAATTAGTCTCCCAAATGCTAAGGTATAGGACTTCATCTTATTGGCTGATAAAATTAGTGATTATAGTAATACATGTAATATGGATCACCATTTATATCACCCTTAAGTGGTCATTGTCAGATCTTCACAGTGGGGATGGAATTTTAATCAGATTGAGGTTGAACAAAATCAAACTGGCTCAGTCAAACATTACAGGGCCAAGTGAGAATACAGATGCACAGCTGTGATTTGTTTTTGTCAAGGATACTTAATATGTGTTTATATTTTCAGGGTAGGTGTGGTTGTTTTAAGCAGTTCTAGACATTAGATCATTGGATATACTTGTAGCAAATTTGTTAGCTCTATGCATGGTCATGCAGATTGTGCCCACACAAGAACCTCTGTGAAGGTAACAAGGACTGTGTTAATCATCTTGAAGGCCATGATATACCATGGCTGTTTTATGGGATTAATCTTGTCCTAACATGCACGTTGTCCCCCCCCCACATTTTGTTCTTAAAATTGAATTCCATCAAACTAAACAATCATACAAAAGTACCTACCAGATTTTGGCTGCATAGTGAAATATGAGGACACTTTTGTCCTATCTCTTAACACTGAGGACTCATTTATCCTATCTGTACACACCAAGGACCTGTATGCCCATCTGTTTACATGAGGACACCTGTATCCCATCTGTTTACATGAGGATCTGTTTCATCTGTTTACACTGAGGAGCTACATGTCCCATCTGTTTACACTGAGTAGCTATGTGTCCCATCTATTTACACTGAGGAACTATGTGTCCCATCTATTTACATTGAGCTGAAATCAGTAAGATATAATGTTAAAAGCACCTGTTGACAACTGAATTAATTGTTGAATTTGTGTAGAGTGTGAAACTGCTTGAATTATGTTCATTTGTGTGACTCTAAATATTAGAATTTACGGAAGTCTGTAATTAAAACACTAGTCAAATGTGATAACTTTTACAGGCTAGAGATAAAGTTGCATTTAATATGTTTTAAAAAATCATGTTAAAGTCAGTATTAAAGAATTTTCACTTGAGGTGATAGTTGGTGTTTCAAGAAACACGTTGAAAAAATTTGTTTGAAAATCATTTTCGTATTATGTAGGAATGAATAGTATCAAAAATACATGCAACCATCCATCAGTCTGTAGTCTGTTGGTCCATCCATCCATCTATCCATTCATCTGTATGGTCAGTTAGTCCATTCATCCATCCATCTATCCATTTATAGTATCTTTAAACTCTTTAGTCCTTTCCCATAATCTTTGTTAAGTAACTCAAAATTAAAGTCCACTAAATATTTGTTTCATGTTTCCATTGTAATACCTTATATAATAATAGTGTAATACCTTATGTAATAATAGTGTAATACCATATATAATGATAGTATAATACCATATATAATAATAATGTATATACCATATATAATAATAGTGTAAAACCATATATAATAATAGTATAATACCATATATAATAATAATGTATATACCATATATAATAATAGTGTAATACCATATATAATGATAGTATAATACCATATATAACAATAATGTATAATACCATATATAATAATAGTGTAAAACCATATATAATAATAGTATAATACCATATATAATAATAATGTATATACCATATATAATAATAGTGTAATACCATATATAATAATAGTACAATACCATATATAATAATAATGTATGATACCATATAAAATAATAGTGTAATACCATATATAATTACTTTATGAATACCATATATGTCCTGTGTAATACCATATATAATTGCTTATAAATACCATTTATAATTAATCATAAATACTATACATAACTACATATGATTGCAAACAACATAGACCATTATTTTTTATTGCATAATGTGCTATTATCAAGATTGCTCTTAACAGGATGGACTCAGATCTTCCTGAGTGCATTATGCAATGGCAGATCTAGGTCTATGCAGATTTTAGATGGACTCATCTTATAAGAGGGTATATATGGCAAGTATAATATATTTTTGTAGTGAATCCATAAAACAAATTAGTCTTCCTTGCATGATCTAAGATCTAACATTTTATAGGCCAACATTTATAGTGGAGACAGTTTGGTTTTGATAACTTTATCTATTTTTATAAATGAAAACTTCAAGTCATGGAGCAGATCATCTGTGGGAAATGATTTTAGGTTGACAGCTGTAATGAGCAGTTATAAATGAGGTAAATAAATGATTTAGCACATTGTAAAAGATGAAATGATACTTATAGCAATGAATTTCTAGATAATAAAAAATATTTTAATATTTGTTTTTAAAAAATGTCAACCATAGGGATTTCTCAGTCACACATGCATTACTAATATTTGAGGTACATCATGATGTAGTGGCAGATCCATTTGGGTATTCATTTAAACTTCCCTTTTCCAGTTCTGTTATAAAAAGAAAAATTTGAATATTTCAACCAACTTGAACCAAGCTATCCCAAAATCAAATATTTTAGAAAAAGACTGTTTATCCACTTTTGCCATGTATGTAAAAATGCAAAATGTGGTATTTTTTTGAATTTATTAACTGAAGTAAATAATATACTATGATGAGTCTGCATTGACAAATGTGGTTATTATTTGTGAATACTCTTTGATTTTATATGCAAATAAAATCTGTACAACCTCCACCATCTTATTAGCTTGTTTTTAGAAGTAAAAGCTGGCCTACTTTATATTATGATATTGTGATTAAGATAAACATAGGTCAGCAAATATTAAAATGCAAATATTAAAATGAAAGTATTAAAATGCAAATATTAAAATGCAATTAGAGTGAAAGTAGTAGCAGATTATTATTTACAAATTTCTTACTAAGGTAGAACTTGAATGTTAATATCATGTTGTGTTGGTAACCATGTGTTCTGTGATTAATGAAAACATCCAAGATATTTGTAAGAAATGAATTTCCAGATAGAGGAATCTTATTTTTCTCTGCTTCATTACATTTTTCTTTATAATGTACATGACCTTGTGGAGTTATTTTTGTCTTGCATACAATAAATGTAATAAAGCATGCCACATTGTCCAGTACAGCATGTCAGCATTTAGCACCAACATGTTTGGGTCAAGGTTTTTTTTCAAGGTCTCTGTTACCATTGTGGTCACAGTACATCTCTTAGAATATATGGTCATATGGTCATATCTTTAAATTGCTTCTCATATTCTCATGTTGATTCTGAATTAAAATGGTTACCCTCAGTATGTCTACCACTGCGGCCAGAAAGGATGACCATAGTGACATGAGGTTTTTTATGAAAAATTTCTTATAATGTCTAATGATAATTGTGGCCAGCATGAAAATTTTATTGTAGCTATTTCTTCAGAATGTAAAGTCATAGTGACCTGGTGTTTTCACTAAAAGAATTCTCATGGCATCTAGTTTATTCTAAATGAAAATGGTGTAAGTCAGATTGGTATTCTATTGACTAGTACATAGAAAATTAGTAATGTTGCCAGATTTAGTATGCTGATATTTCTCAAGAATATCAGCAATGGTTTTGATAATCAGCAGTTTGAAGAAAAGAACTGAATTTGCCTTTGATTCCAGGAAATTCTTTTCAGCCATTTGAGTGCTAGTCCCCTCAAGGGACTCTTGTGATTGATTGCCATGAAACACAGCAATCTGTTGGTATTATGTTTATTGCTTAAAGGTGCATATAGCAGCAAATCACTTTCATTCTTCAATTATTATTAGAGTTATTTCCCTTTTTTCTTGCAACTTAATGTATGACAGAGTTATATTTCTTTAGCATAGCTATTCCTGCAGTCTTTGATGCATTGCCATAAAACTTGATAACTACTATGGAATAAATACATAACCTGAAGATCCACATACAGATAAATCACTTTTGCTACTGCATTATTTTTTTTCTTAGAGTTATCTCCCTTTTTGTTTTAAAACATAATGCGGTGTAATGACACAATCTTATTTGCACAACCAGTCCAGTGAATTTTGAAGCATTACTATAAAATGTGGTAAATATTATAGTCATCGACAGAAGATGTATCATTAAGTCACTACATTCCCATAATTATCATTGGAGTTATTACCATTATTGATTTTTGATTAAATATATGAAAGAATCCACGAATACAAATAGTCTATCATTTCAGTGGATTGCAATGAAACATTTGAAATGCTATGACATTAACCAAAAAGATGCGTTTAGATATATCACTGTCCTTCTGATATGTTTGTAAGAGGGATTGCCCATTTTAACTTGGAGTCTGATGTATAACCAAATTTTGGGAATACAGCTGGTTTTATGTCTCTAACAGGATTGCTGTGAAACTTTGTACATGTTATAGTCATCATTTAAAGATAAACATAACAACTCCTCAATGTGGTCTTTCAAGATTTTTATACCCTGTTGATGACTGCAATGTTAGACAGACTCTTGTGAATGTAATTTGTTTTGCAGATTTTGTAACGATCACTGAAACTTGGTACATTCTCTTATTATAGTCATCATATACATATTGAAAAATCTTTATGCTAATGTGATTTTTGTAGATGTTTTTCATTTACAGATGGATCATTTTCATCATGTGTAAGGATTATCCAACTCCTTTTACATGATGAAGATAATCAAGCTGTGAATGAAAAAAAGCAATAACTCTTACCAAAAATTGGTCAAACTTTGAAATGGCTTGTATTAGTAACCTCCTAAAGTTAAGGTCACACAGTGAAATGTTGTAGCTTTTGAGGTAAATTATTAAAGGTTTTATTGTGTGAATACATATGCTTCAATGAACTGATTGTTTTCAGAGCCATCAAATAAGTTTAATACAGGAGATAAATATCCCTAGATTTGGATATTGTCAATATGTATCACAGCAATTATCTTCAGTACCATATGTTATGACAGTGTACCATACATCAGTATTCTGTAAAGTTATATGTGTTATGACAGTACACCATACATCAGTATTCTGTAAAGTTATATGTGTTATGACAGTGTACCATACATCAGTATTCTGTAAAGTTATATGTGTTATGACAGTACACCATACATCAGTATTCTGTAAAGTTATATGTGTTATGACAGTGTACCATACATCAGTATTCTGTAAAGTTATATGTGTTATGACAGTGTACCATACATCAGTATTCTGTAAAGTTATATGTGTTATGACAGTGTACCATACATCAGTATTCTGTAAAGTTATATGTGTTATGACAGTACACCATACATCAGTATTCTGTAAAGTTATATGTGTTATGACAGTGTACCACACATCAGTATTCTGTAAAGTTATATGTGTTATGACAGTGTACCATACATCAGTATTCTGTAAAGTTATATGTTATGACAGTACACCATACATCAGTATTCTGTAAAGTTATATGTGTTATGACAGTACACCATACATCAGTATTCTGTAAAGTTATGTGTTATGACAGTGTACCATACATCAGTATTCTGTAAAGTTATGTGTTATGACAGTACACCATACATCAGTATTCTGTAAAGTTATATGTGTTATGACAGTACACCATACATCAGTATTCTGTAAAGTTATATGTGTTATGACAGTACACCATACATCAGTATTCTGTAAAGTTATATGTGTTATGACAGTACACCATACATCAGTATTCTGAAAAGTTATATGTGTTATGACAGTACACCATACATCAGTATTCTGTAAAGTTATATGTGTTATGACAGTGTACCACACATCAGTATTCTGTAAAGTTATATGTTATGACAGTACACCATACATCAGTATTCTGTAAAGTTATATGTGTTATGACAGTGTACCATACATCAGTATTCTGTAAAGTTATATGTGTTATGACAGTGTACCATACATCAGTATTCTGTAAAGTTATATGTGTTATGACAGTGTACCATACATCAGTATTCTGTAAAGTTATATGTGTTATGACAGTGTACCATACATCAGTATTCTGTAAAGTTATATGTGTTATGACAGTGTACCATACATCAGTATTCTGTAAAGTTATATGTGTTATGACAGTACACCATACATCAGTATTCTGTAAAGTTATATGTGTTATGACAGTGTACCATACATCAGTATTCTGTAAAGTTATATGTGTTATGACAGTGTACCATACATCAGTATTCTGTAAAGTTATATGTGTTATGACAGTACACCATACATCAGTATTCTGTAAAGTTATATGTTTTATGACAGTGTACCACACATCAGTATTCTGTAAAGTTATATGTGTTATGACAGTGTACCATACATCAGTATTCTGTAAAGTTATATGTTATGACAGTACACCATACATCAGTATTCTGTAAAGTTATATGTGTTATGACAGTACACCATACATCAGTATTCTGTAAAGTTATATGTGTTATGACAGTACACCATACATCAGTATTCTGTAAAGTTATATGTGTTATGACAGTACACCATACATCAGTATTCTGTAAAGTTATATGTGTTATGACAGTGTACCATACATCAGTATTCTGTAAAGTTATATGTGTTATGACAGTACACCATACATCAGTATTCTGTAAAGTTATATGTGTTATGACAGTACACCATACATCAGTATTCTGTAAAGTTATATGTGTTATGACAGTGTACCATACATCAGTATTCTGTAAAGTTATATGTGTTATGACAGTGTACCATACATCAGTATTCTGTAAAGTTATATGTGTTATGACAGTACACCATACATCAGTATTCTGTAAAGTTATATGTGTTATGACAGTGTACCATACATCAGTATTCTGTAAAGTTATATGTGTTATGACAGTGTACCATACATCAGTATTCTGTAAAGTTATATGTGTTATGACAGTGTACCATACATCAGTATTCTGTAAAGTTATATGTGTTATGACAGTGTTATATACTTTAGTAAAATTAAATATGTTATGACAGTGTCACATATTTTTCAATAAAATAAAATTTTACTGTTATGATAGTGTCACATACATTAATAGACTAAAATTATAGGTCTTTTGACAGTGTCATGTACATCAATAGACAGTAAAATTAATGGTGTTATGACAGTGCACATATATTAGTAGTCTGTCAAATAATACATGTTATGACAGTGTTACATACAATAATAGACTAAAATTATAGGTGTTATGACAGTGTTGCATGCATCAATAGGCTATAAAATTATACAAGTCAGTGTTTTGTAAATTTGTTATCAAACTGAAATGAGTTTTGTCTTCACTGTCTTGTTTTTTTTGTCATGCAACACTGTTCAAGTACACAAAATGATTTAAAAAAACTTTTTCAAGATTTTATAATTATTAGCATGCATACTCAAACAGTGACCAGATGAGGTAAAAAACTATTTACAGGGAAAATTAAAAATATACCTACAGTATTATTTGGAACAAAAAAAATCAAGCCTTTAGAACACTACCAATTGTAGTCACATGATAGGCTGAAGTTCCCTGGATCTTACATATGAATAAGGAGTTTTTGCATGTGGTTCAAGCAGCTTTATTTATTTCTTTTGAAAAGATAGAATGACAACAAGAACATGTTATTTTTCAGAATACATATCATTTAATGTGTTGTACTCTACTATCATCTTGAACCTGTAGCAAAAGTAGGGATCCATATCTTGATACACTGTCACCAGAGAAAATAATATATTGGTGTACCTTGGTAAACTATTGCCAGAGAAAATACAGCAGTCTATTATTGATGTACCTTGGTAAACTATTGCCAGAGAAAATACAGCAATCTGTTGGTGTACCTTGGTAAACTATTGCCAGAGAAAATACAATCTACTGATGTACCTTGGTAAACTATTGCCAGAGAAAATACAGCAATCTGTTGGTGTGCCTTGGTAAACTATTGCCAGAGAAAATACAGCAATCTGTTGGTGTACCTTGGTAAACTATTGCCAGAGAAAATACAATCTATTGATGTACCTTGGTAAACTATTGCCAGAGAAAATACAGCAATCTGTTGGTGTACCTTGGTAAACTATTGCCAGAGAAAATACAATCTATTGATGTACCTTGGTAAACTATTGCCAGAGAAAATACAGCAATCTGTTGGTGTGCCTTGGTAAACTATTGCCAGAGAAAATACAATCTATTGATGTACCTTGGTAAACTATTGCCAGAGAAAATATAGCAATCTATTGATGTACCTTGGTAAACTATTGCCAGAGAAAATACAGCAATATATTGGTGTACCTTGGTAAACTATTGCCAGAGAAAATACAGCAATCTGTTGGTGTACCTTGGTAAACTATTGTCAGAGAAAATAGAGCAGTCTATTGATGTACTTTGGTAAACTATTGCCAGAGAAAATAGAGCAGTCTATTGATGTACTTTGGTAAACTATTGCCAGAGAAAATACAGCAATCTATTGGTATACCTTGGTAAACTATTGCCAGAGAAAATACAGCAATCTATTGGTATACCTTGGTAAACTATTGCCAGAGAAAATATAATCTACTGATGTACCTTGGTAAACTATTGCCAGAGAAAATACAGCAATCTGTTGGTGTACCTTGGTAAACTATTGCCAGAGAAAATACAGCAATCTGTTGGTGTACCTTGGTAAACTATTGCCAGAGAAAATACAGCAATCTGTTGGTGTACCTTGGTAAACTATTGCCAGAGAAAATACAGCAATCTGTTGGTGTACCTTGGTAAACTATTGCCAGAGAAAATACAGCAATCTGTTGGTGTACCTTGGTAAACTATTGCCAGAGAAAATATAATCTACTGATGTACCTTGGTAAACTATTGCGAGAGAAAATACAGCAATCTGTTGGTTTGCCTTGGTAAACTATTGCCAGAGAAAATACAACAATCTGTTGGTGTATGTTGGTAAACTATTGCCAGAGAAAATACAATCTACTGATGTACCTTGGTAAACTATTGCCAGAGAAAATACAGCAATCTATTGGTATGCCTTGGTAAAATATTGCCAGAGAAAATACAGCAATCTGTTGGTGTACCTTGGTAAACTCTTGCCAGAGAAAATACAATCTACTGATGTACCTTGGTAAACTATTGCGAGAGAAAATACAGCAATCTATTGATGTACCTTGGTAAACTATTGCCAGAGAAAATACAGCAATATATTGGTGTACCTTGGTAAATTATTGCCAGAGAAAATACAGCAATCTGTTGGTGTACCTTGGTAAACTATTGCCAGAGAAAATACAGCAATCTATTGGTGTACCTTGGTAAACTATTGCCAGAGAAAATACAGCAATCTGTTGGTGTACCTTGGTAAACTATTGCCAGAGAAAATACAGCAATCTTTTGGTGTACCTTGGTAAACTATTGCCAGAGAAAATACAGCAATCTATTGGTGTACCTTGGTAAACTATTGCCATAGAAAATACAGCAGTCTATTGGTGTACCTTGGTAAACTATTGCCAGAGAAAATACAGCAATCTATTGATGTATTTTGGTAAACTATTGCCAGATAAAATTACAGCAGTCTACTGATGTACCTTAAATAAAGTATTGCCAGAGAAAATATGTCAATCTATTGATGTACCTTGGTAAACTATTGCCAAAGAAAATAAAGCAAACTATTGATGTACCTTGGTAAACTATTGCCAGAGAAAATAACACAATCTATTGGTGTACGTTGGTAAACTATTGCCAGAAAAAATACAGCAATCTATTAATGTACCTTTGTAAATTATTGTCAGAGAAAATAGAGCAGTCTATTGATGTACCTTGGTAAACTATTGCCAGAGAAAATACAGCAATCTATTGATGTACCTTCGTAAACTATTGCCAGAGAAAATACAGCAATCTATTGATGTACCTTCGTAAACTATTGCCAGAGAAAATACAGCAGTCTCTTTATGTACCTTTTCAAACTATTGCCTGAGAAATTACAAGAATTATTTATTGATGTATATTGGTACACTGTTGTCTGAGAAAATACAACAATTTATTAATGTATTTTGGTACATTATTGCCAGAGACAACATTATAATTCATTGATATATCTCAATATTATATTGCCATAAATAAATACAGAAATTTGTTGATGTATCTTGATACAGTGTTACCAAGAAAACACTAAAATTTATTGATGTATCTTGGTATACTATTGCCATAGACAGTGCATCAATTTATTGAAGTGTCTTGATAAGATAGTGCCAGAGAAATCACTGGAATTTATTGATGTATCTTGGTACATATTCAAAAGAGAAAATGCTGTAATTTATTGATTTATCTTGGTATACCATTGCAAGAGTGCAAGAGAAAATATTGCAATTGATTTATCTGTAAACACTATCAGTGGAGAAAACAAAACAATATAATTTATTGATATATCTTGATAACAATATCTTAAGAAAATATAACAATTTATTGATGTCTCTTTATATAGTGTCACCAGCGAAAATAAAAAATTCAGTTTATTGATGTATCTTGATAAAGTATTGCCAGAGAACATACAGCATTTTATTGATGTATTGATGATATTGAACTACCTCTATCTTAATCATCACTCAAAAGGTCAAAGGTCAATTTCACCAGATTCATCACAGTTGAGATCATAAATATACCGATTTTATTTGATTTGTTTTTAATCTAATTACATTTTTTAAGTGAGATTGATATTATATTTATGCATGAGATAACTCCCTGACAGTCACGGACTATACTAATAGTAAAATCCCCACCATGAAAATAAAAACAAGTGAGCAAAACTTGAAATCACTCGGTTGGAAGGTGTTTAATGGCACTTTGGAAACATTTTTGGCCATATCGTACAAAAGAAGTGAGAGATAAATGCATTTCCCGAGGACACACTGGCCTTGACAGGTATTATGACCATGACTCTTAATCAAATATTTTATTATTTATTTATACTGAAAAAGATATTTATTTGCTCATTTGAAAAGATCATAGTATGCAAAGAAAATTGGATTTTTGCATCCCATCACAGTCAAGGATGGATTATCCAACTACTGACTAGAATTCTGTGTTTGTACATACTGTATATCTATGTATTTTGATGAGTTTACTTTTCTTTAAAGAATATTACATAAATTTTGACCTCTACCCTGAAATTTTATTTTGCTGGGGAGGTTCTTTGAGGGTAAGGACCTCTTCAAGGAAAACTGTCAATTTGGTGTATTTTTATCTTTATTCATGTCCAGTAAGTAAATACATGGACAATGGGAAGGTAATCTCAAATAGTTTTCAGACTTTGACCTTGGGTCTGTGTCCCCTGGGTGGTGGTAAGGATAAACACTGAGGTTTGTCATATTCAGATGTATATATAAGGTTATAGGTTGGGAATCTCAATAGTTGCCATGTAATAATCCAGGAGCTAATTCCCAGGGTAGAAGGTAGTGATGGACCCAGTGGTCAGAGTCGTGTATTAAATTTTGTTTTCATGATCAGTATATGCATTTATTGTTATTAGGTGTGGAACTCAGGCGCTTCAGACATTTTGAGCCAGGACTTTCATCTGCTGCATGTGTAAATGTGCCTTGTCATTCTGAGTTGTCATGTATTTGGATATTGATTCTGTTCTCAGAATTCTTTTTCCACATTGGGAACTAATTTTTGGAGGATAAAGAAAGTCCTTTACCCAGGGGTCCCATTCATCTGTGTGTGTGTGTGTGTGTGTGTGTGTGTGTGTGTGTGTGCATGTGTATGTTCACATTTGAGTTATTGATCACATGGGTCACTATTGAGACATGTGAGAAAGACAACTTGGGAGCTGTTTCAAACAATTTCAAATTGATATGAAAATGGCATAAATTCACTACTATCTCCCTTCTTCCCCAAGCCCCACCACCATGATCATGATGAAAATTCCAAAAAATGTTAGCACAATCTGCAACCATTGGATTATCATTGCCTCAAATTACTTTAGTCTTGCTTTAATGGTGTAGAAGTTATCCAGTTTTGTCACTGATTTGACCATTAGTTTCTCCTTGTGAGAAAACCCCCTATTTTATCTCTGATTTATCCACTGGCTTACCCTTTTGAGAAAATCCCCTATTTATTTGATTGACTATTAGTTTCTTCTTGTGAGAAAACACCCTATTTTGTCTCTGATTTATGATCTGGTTTGCCCATTTAAGAGAACCCCCTATTTTATTTCTGATTTAACCAGTAGTTTACCCTTGTGAGTAAAACCAGCCTATTTTGTCACTGATTGATTATTAGTTTCTCCTTGGGAGAAAACTAACCTATTTGTGTTTGTTATTGTACATTTATTTAGTAAACAACCACACAATTTATTTAATGCTGATGACAAGGGATTGCTTTATAAATTAAATGAATAAAATGCAGATGAGAACAGGTTTATATTCCTTTCTGCAAATAGTAATTACTATATTAATGATTGTCATTATGATTCCTGCCCTATTGTTTTTCTTAATACTTCCAGAAATCAGTGTTGCATGATTTGTAATTAGTATTACCTAATAAAGAATGTGACAAGTTCTTGAGACAGTTACTGATGTGAAATTCTTATCACCAAATGACAAATATGGCATCTTCTTTAGCTAGGTGATCATGTATAATTAGTATTACCTAATGAAGAATGTGACTGTTCTTCATCCAGGTGCAGATGAGTGACCTTTAGGTGATTTAGATTCTCAGTCAATCAACCACAGTATGGGGTGGATACACTGAAAATAACTAGCAAGTGTAAACAATGATTCCTTTGTATTTATTACAAGGATATGGTAAGACATTACAATAAACTTCTGTTTAAATGCCTCACACATATATTTGAAGAAAAAACTTGTTTGAAATGAATGTAATTTACAATATATATCATTGAATTGAAACAAGCAATAAAATAAAAGAGACAGCTGTTTACAGGTATATTGACATAGTGTTTAAATTGCTATATATACCTGTATAAAGGTAGCAATACTTGCAGGGTATTTTTTTTCTTTCTTGTAATCATAAGTAAAAGAAATAAAGTAATATGCTGATGGCATGCATCTGGTTTGCAATGACATGGGGGGGAGGACATCAAAGGCAACTACATAGTTTGTTGCATTTCAAAGTGTTCAAACAGGCACTTGGTGGTGCCTAATACTTTATTGTCTATAGCATGTAATTATAAACTCATCCTTGCAAAGGGCAGAAGAAGTACTAGATTAAAGTTTCAGTGTGGTAATATTACCAACTGATAATTTACTCCAAGGCTAGGTCCCCTGTTGTACTGTTTAAACAAAAGTAAACCATAGTATAGCTGAAACATCAATAGCAATAATAAAACAAAATTTAACCAAGTGATTGGCTTCCATGACTGTACCTGCATAATGAATGACTTTTTAGGAAGGTAAGATTATTTGGATAAAATACAGTAGTAGTATAGAGGTGCATTAATTAAAAAAGGAGTTAATTTGATCATTCTGCATGTTTTGTATAGGGTGTATTGCCAATACAACTTTGAATGCAGTGTGTAATGCAGATGCTAATTAGAATGTAGTGCATAATGCAACTGTAATTTGATTGTAATGTGTAATGCAGACACATATTTGATGGTTGTGTAATGCAGACACTAATTTGAATGTTGTGTGTAATGTAGACACTAATTTGAATGTTGTGTGTAATGCAAACACTAATTTGAATGTTGTGTGTAATGCAAACACTAATTTGAATGTTGTGTCTAATGCAGACACTAATTTGAATGTTGTGTGTAATGCAAACACTAATTTGAATGTTGTGTGTAATGCAAACACTAATTTGAATGTTGTGTGTAATGCAAACAATAATTTGAATGTTGTGTGTAATGCAAACACTAATTTGAATGTTGTGTGTAATGCAAACAATAATTTGAATGTTGTGTGTAATGCAAACACTAATTTGAATGTTGTGTGTTATGCAAACACTAATTTAAATGTAATATGTGATGCAGATGCAAATGCTAATTTGGAATGTAGTGTAATGCAGACACTAATTTGAATGTGGCATGCAAAGCAGACACTAATTTGAACATGGTGTGTTATGCAAACACTAATTTAAATGTAATTTGTAATGCAGACACTAATTTGAATGTAGTGTGTAATGCAGAGTCTAATTTGAATGTGGCGTGTAATGCAGTTGCTTCCTTGGCAGAATGTAAATATAAAATCAAACTGGTTGGTGACTTACAAGTGTTTTACTTGATTTACTATGTCTTGGCATTATGCACAGATTTCTTTGCTGAACACATCAACAGGGATAGTATCTACAAAGATCTGAATATGAATTTCTTTACTTTATATTAACAAAATTTGACAAATTAAAAAGAAAATTATTTTTTTTCTTAAAAGCCATTTTTTTTAATCAACAGTTATGTTTTTGGAATCCATGTTAATATTTGTGGTTGTGTAATTTTATTTTCCATAAATAGAACTTTGTGGGAAAAGGTACACTGAGTCTGTTGTATATCTGCAGTTGTATTTAATGTCTGGTAACCTCAAAATCATGTTAACATTAAACATGGCATAGTTTTTCACAGGTGAAGGAATTAAATTCTGCAAGCTTTGATTGATTGATACATCAACACATTATAGATTATGTCATGCAACTGTACAGTGCATTTACCAGAGAAACACAGCAGTGATTGATTTACATTAAAAAAATACAGGAAGTCCCTGGAGGTGCACATAATTATGGGTCTGCTCCATTTTTTTATCATAAATATTATATGGACATATAATTTTCCTTTGATCTTTTCATGGATTTATTTATGTCATCTAAATAGTAACCACGTTAACTTATGCCATAATAAAAGACCGTTGAAAATTATTAGTGTCAGATTTAATATCAATAATAATGTGACCATTTTGAAGGTCAGAGCCTTGACTACATTTATATAAGTGTTAAAAATTGTATCAATTGCTACAATTAAGGACAAAAAAGAATTGCCCTGACAAAAAGTTTAGTTATTATGTTTATTGACCCAGCTACTTGTCTGGTGCCTAATTAGTTAGATTTATGGTTCACTACACTACTACAGTAATGGAAATGAACATTCATAACTTACGATGATTTGTTCAAGATTTCAAAGTTTTTTTCTTTCTTTTTTGTGTTTAGTTTGAATATTAAAGGAAAAAATTCCAGACAACTATCTTTTTCCTAGATGTAATCTCATGGGATGAAGTCCAGACATTTTGTCAGGCTAGAGCCAGAAAAGTATTATTCCATAATTGCAGAGAGACAGACAAATGAAGAAAAATATGATCCCAAAAGGTACAAATAATGGAACAAATTGAAATAAGGAATAGGATATTATAAATTTCTGCTTTATAATCTCAGTGAAAACTCTGTGTTTAACTTCATCACACTTTAGTAGAGATTTTAGACCAATTTATGGTTTACAGACAAATTTTGAAGATAGGAATATTGTAATATATTGTCTTGATGACTATACAGATTTTGCACTGTTTCATTTCCTTCACATTTCTGGAATAAAATCTGCATTTAAATGAAGCAAAGTAGTTGAATGTATGAAAGAGAATTTTTCTCCTAGGTAATTGATTAGTTTTTAAGTAAAGAAACAAACATTTATGAGGGTAAGGGTAAAGATGAGTAATTTTAATGCAAATTGGAAACTTGTATCACATTTATTGGAGCACCTTGACGCATAGGCAATTAGATACAAACATATGGAACCAGTCTACAAGGATTTGTCATGCACTTACCAGTTTTACCATAATCTAGTTCATTAGGTTTCTGGTTATAGTATGACTTGCATCATTGGAGCTATGTGAAACCCTCTGTAAACTTGTTAATTCTGGTCACCACCAGCTCTAAATAATTATGCTGTCATATCTAGGTGTATGTGTTTGTGATTTGAATTTTTAATGTAGCTTTTAAAAATTTTCTCATATTGCTACAATATCTACATTGTAGCTGTTTTTAGTATTATCTAGCACTTAGGCATCTTTCTGCAGACGTGTAGCATGATATCCCACCCAGTCATATTATCCTGACACCAGGCTGATAAGTCTTTAACACTGACTCCTTAATGCTGAGTGCCAAATGAGACAACTGTTAGTACCATTTCTATGAGTCTTTGGTATAATTCAGCTGGACTTTGACATCTTGCATCCAAGGTGGAAGCTCTAATCACTAGGCCACTGGAACCATCATAACTAGGTAACAGTTAACATCAATTTTCCAATGTTTTCTGTTTAAATAATATTCTAATAATATTTGTTATTTTGGATTCATTTCCTGTTTTTTTTAAAAAATATTTCTGTCAACTGAAGAATGGTTGAGAAATATAAAATCATAATGACTATCTACACATTGATATGAACTTGGGTAAATTCAGTCACCCATTAGGGTAGGGATATGCATAATTATATATTAATTTGCATAATACATGATTCTTTGTATTAAAAACTTTTACATTTGTAATCTGGTTCAAAATTAACTTTGATATTGATATGAATCTCTGCCTGTTTGATGTCTTTGCTGTCCAATAAACTTCTACAATATTGATAGCTGCACTTCAAATTATCAGTTTATCAAATCCTTTGTATTATTTTATCTTTAATGCTCAAAATTTTATTTTGGAATACTTTTGATAAAAATGCCAAAGACTTAATGTACCAGCCATGCTCTTTACCCACTGTGTAATTTTGTATGTCCCATGTGACTACTCTTTACCCACTGTTACTTTGTACTCACCATGTGACTACTCTGTACCAACTGTGTGACTTTGTACTCACCATATGACTACTCTGTACCCACTGTGTGACTTTGTACTCACCATGTGACTACTCTGTACCCACTGTGTGACTTTGTACTCACCATGTGACTAGTCTTTACCCACTGTGTGACTTTATACTCACCATGTGACTAGTCTGTACCCACTGTGTGACTTTGTACTCACCATGTGACTACTCTGTAACCACTGTGTGACTTTGTACTCACCATGTGACTACTCTGTACCCACTGTGAGACTTTATACTTAATGTACAGTCCCCTCAATTTTCATGATATTCTAAGGTTCCTTAGAACATAAAAATATGTAAAATAACTAGCAGGTGAAAGATGAGAGTTACCTGTTAATTTTAAATTACATTTCAGTTGGAGGATATCACTGAAATCAGGAGTTAACCTGCCATTCAGTAGAATAATTTATGTCACATATATTTAGAACCCCTCAAAATGTGATCCTTACAAACTTCATTATGTACATATACAGTGAACAATAGCAAAGGTTAATTGTTTGCAAGGCCAACATAAACCAATTAGTACATTACATGTAATGTTATAGCTCATTGATTAGTCAAGGTCAGCTTTGTGTTGAGGTTGGGAAAATTGTTGTTTTACTTTTATTTCTATAAGCTGTATTCTGAACATTTATGTATTCAAATGACCATCTGGCTATTGGCATGCATACTGACCAATTTGGATAGCAGTTAATGGCAGCCATAAATTACCATATTGCCTGAATTTAATAGGTGATTTGAATAATAGCAGTCTCTGTTATTTTATTCCAACAAACATTATTGCCACTCCACTGATCTTTTTCTTCTTTCTGTTGAATGTTAACTTACAACAGAGCATACAACAAAGCCAAATGGAAAACTTTTGAATGATGTAGGTGTGTAAGGAAAGCACAAATTTAGACCAGAGACTAAATAATTTATTACTAATCATGAGGATGAAATGGCTTACATGCTCAGTTAGATATTTTGGAAATATTATATGCTGTTGGCTGGAAATTATCAGTAGAACAAATAGCATAGACTGTAGACTGTCACTGCATGATGTGTAGGTAATGTGGGATGTTGACAGGAAATCATCAGTAAGACAAGTAGTGTAAACCCAGGCCTGGTCCTTGATTTGTGGAGCAAGAAACATAGATGAAATTAAGATATGATGCTTGACAGTCTAATAGAAGGACCCAAGCTAAGAAAAAAAAAATAAAAAACATTTGTGGTAAGTGCTTTTTTCAGACTAACATTATAAACTGTAAAAGTTTTGGGACTTTGAGATTGAGGCTTTTCTTGTTCATAATGTTTGAACAGTATGGGGCTTGGAGAACATGAAACACCGAGCCCTGAGTCTAAGATTGAGTTTGTGCCATCAACCCAACTGAAATGAGCTTTCAAAAGTAACACCATTTGTGATTGCCTAAAAAAAGGTTTCAAACTCAAGTTCAAGAGTTCTGTGATTTCCAGCCCAGACCTGATAGTTTTGAAACTCTTTGAATACAAAACTCTAGCACACTCAAAGTTAAAAAACTTAGCCAATCTATATTTTGAATTATTATGAATAATAACTTTCAGATTTGTTTCCATTTGAGTAATTCTTCTAAATTGCTAAATTTCATCAAACTAGATGCACTGAAAGCATGACATTTGACCAATGCCAGATTCAGGCCTTCTAGGACCCAAAGCACTGACAAATTATGGTGACCCCCCCCATGTGAAACTAAAAAAAATATTAAAAGCTAAAAATGTGGGAAAATACCAGTGTTGCCATCATTCCAAATCAAAATACTCGTACATGCAGCTCCTATATATAAGTCATTCAATTTTATCAACAATTAATTTGAATTTTTTCTCATGTCCTTGTTGGGCTGGTGTGTGCTTAATGTATAATCTGGCACTGCATCTGATTCTGGGAGTTTGAGCTTGAGCCTAAGTTTCATGTCTGCAGTATGATGTTCCAGTGCTAGACATCACTATAAACTGTCAATCTGCAGACATCATAGTGATATGACTGAAACATTGTTAAAGCTACACTAACAATCTAAATCACACACACACACACACACACACACACACACACACACACACACACATGCCCAAAAGATTTTGAGATCATAGATTACCTGACCTGCTGCTAATTGTACTATATTTATTCAATAATAAGCACCCCCTCCTTTTTTGACAAGTTGATTAGGCTGTCACCCTCCCCATTCTTATTGTGGTGGAAATATTTTAATGGGTGCAGTTTGTACATGAGCATACATGGTACATAGCAATGAAAAATGTATGAATCTGAATTGTTAACAAGGTAGTAGATCATACATTGTACAAAATTTTCAATAAAAAATGTCTGAATTGCTAACAAGGTAGTAGATCATACATGGTACATTTCAATAAAAAAAATGTATGAATCTGAATTGCTTACAAGGTAGTATATCATACATGGTACATTTCAATGAACAATTTCTGAATCTGACTTCCTAACAAGGTAGTGGATCATACATGGTACAAAATTTTCAATAAAAAATGTCTGAATATGAATTCCTAACAAGGTAGTGGATCATACATGGTATATTTCAATACAAAATGTCTGAATCTGAATTCCTAACAAGGTAGATCATACATGGTACATTTTAATGGAAAATGGCTGAATTCCTAACAAGGTAGTAGATCATACATGGTACATTTTAATGGAAAATGGCTGAAAACCTAACAAGATAGTCGATCATAAATGGTACATTTCAATAAAAAACGTTTGAATTCCTAACATGGTAGTGGATCATGCATGGTACATTTTAATGAAAAATGGTTGAATTTCTTACAAGGTAATGGATCATACATGGTAAATTTCAATGAAAAATGTCTGAATCTGAATTCCTAACAAGTTAGTAGATCATACATGATACATTTCAATGAAAAATGCCTATATTTTAAAATTCCTAAAAAGGTACTTGAACATTCAAGATAAATTTCAATGAAAAATGTCTGTGTTTTTAAGTTTTGACAATGTACTCAAACATACATTGTACATTTCAGTGAAAAATATCTATAGTGTTAAATTCCTAACAATGTAGTGGCTCATACATTGTACATTTAAATGAAAAATATCTGTTGTGTTAAATTCCTAACAATGTAGTGGCTCATACATTGTACATTTAAATAAAAAATATCTGTTGTGTTAAATTCCTAACAATGTAGTGGCTCATACATTGTACATTTAAATGAAAAATATTTGTAGCGTTAAATTCCTAACAAAGTAGTGGCTCATACATTGTACATTTAAATGAAAAATATCTGTAGCGTTAAATTTCTAACAATGTAGTGGCTCATACATTGTACATTTAAATGAAAAATATCTGTAGCGTTAAATTCCTAACAATGTAGTGGCTCATACATTGTACATTTAAATGAAAAATATCTATAGCGTTAAATTCCTAACAAAGTAGTGGCTCATACATTGTACATTTAAATGAAAAATATCTGTAGTGTTAAATTCCTAACAAAGTAGTGGCTCATACATTGTACATTTAAATGAAAAATATCTATAGCGTTAAATTCCTAACAAAGTAGTGGCTCATACATTGTACATTTAAATGAAAAATATCTATAGCGTTAAATTCCTAACAAAGTAGTGGCTCATACATTGTACATTTAAATGAAAAATATCTGTAGCGTTAAATTCCTAACAATGTAGTGGCTCATACATTGTACATTTCAGTGAAAAATATCTATAGCGTTAAATTCCTAACAATGTAGTGGCTCATACATTGTACATTTAAATGAAAAATATCTGTAGCGTTAAATTCCTAACAATGTAGTGGCTCATACATTGTACATTTAAATGAAAAATATCTGTAGTGTTAAATTCCTATCAAGTTAGTGGCTTTGTACATTTGAATGAAAACCATTTTTATTTTCCAACTCCTAATAACTTAGAATACACATTATATTCAATGCAAGATGTGTGCATTTTGAAACTCTTAACAAACTGGTGAATACATATATATGCATCATTCTGTTTGAAGAAAATAACCCGGTGGTGCTTGTATTTGAATGGTGTATAAAATCTAGTTACCTTTTAAAGATCAATATCTTTGGATTCATGTTTACTTCTTATGTAGGTGTCAAGCAGAAATTAATCAAAGTCACAAGTGTCATTGACTTTTCCTTACTTCAGCAGGTAGACAGATATCCCAGGGCATCAAAGGATTTTTTGCATGTTATTCCAAAACTTGGGGATGATATAGTTGTCTGTTCAGAGGTAAGGATATATAACTTGCTGTATTTATAATCATGAATCATTTACTGAATGCTTTATTTCAGCCAAGTCCTAGAGTTTTAAATGAATGTCATAAATGATTGTATCAGTCATTTTGCACATTGTATACAAATTAAAGGGATCATCAGGTATGCTGTACTACAGTAAATAAGTATAGTAAAAAAAAGTATTACATGATTATAATATTAGTTTGGAAAATTCATTTAATTAATGAAATTAAAAGATTGGTTTTGCCTTAATTTATGGATATATTTTTCTGAAGAAAGTTTGGATTAAGAGCTTTAGATTTCGTATATCTTTTTTTTCCCTTGTTTTAAAATTTCTGTTTCTGTATATTTATGATTGGATAATTGGGATCTTAGCCAGAAAACTGAAAGGACTCATTCATTTGATTTTGTGCCATGGATGTGCACTGTTCAACACGCACTAATCATATAAGCATTGAATACTACTTTATTGAATTTGAATGTGTAATTAAGGTAGGATATAAAGAACCATGATATCTTTTCATTACCAGTGGCTGTTGGTCTTTGTCATTTATATTTCTTGTATTGAGTGCAGTTTACCTGAATTTTTGTATTTAGGGATACCACTTAAGTAATTGCTGACTTAATAATGGTCTAATCTGTATCCAATGGACATGAGCAGCAATACATTTGAAATGTATGTGTTTGTGCATGGTTGCAGAATGATATCAATGATATGAGCTGTGCTAACAAGGCTTTTAATATTAAATACACATTGAATACATAGTGCTCCTTAGAGTGGATCTTGATAAGCCTAATGTGTGTATAATGCTTTCATGTCCTTCAGGTATTTGATCAAGATAAGTAAGGCTATGCAATCAATCCTAACTGTTAGTACCATATATATCCTAATGGATAGGTGAGGCTATGTAAATCATTCCTAACTGTACCATATATAACCTATTGGAAAAGTGAGGCTATGCAACCAAATCTAACAATTAGTACCATATACATCCAAATGAATACTTCCAATTATTTCCTTAATGGTTACTCTATATAAATTACCAGTCACTAAATCTCTCATAATCTGTAATTTCACCAAACAAAAGATCTTGCTAAATACACATTTCTTGCTAAAACTCAATCTGGCCAGAAATTCACACGGTATATGCACTGCCATATAAATCTTCATGTTCCTTCAGCTGCTTCAGCATAATGCATTCTTCGACTCGTAATTTCTGTAACATAAAGAAAATTAAAGACCAGAGAGCTGCATCATTGAAATAAAAATTACAAAATAATAAATTATGAAAATGTAGAAGTTAAATGATTTTGTATGTTTGTAAATAATATAGTATAATTTGTTTTAGGTGTGATGGTTTTTGTAATTTGTGGTTCTGAAATTAAAAACTATATGAAAGACTTGTATTCAAGCTGATTGAGAGAAAATCCAAACTGTGTATTGAAAGATTAAAATCCTGAAAGATTAAAACTGCTTTTAGGTCTAATAATGTTTTTGTTATGCAAAATGTTACACAAGTTCAAAATATATGAAATTTCTTCCAATTTTTGTTGGTTGCTCCTTTATTTGAAATGCTTTAGATGTTTGTTGTAATAAAAATGCAGATAATATGATATGAGGATATGTTATGAAAAGAGAATATGTCATGTTGTAGCACAAGACAGAATGCTATGTATTCTCACACAGAATAGGATTTAAGGGCAAACTGTACGATGTATACTCACATGGAATAGGATTTAATGGCAAACAGTACTATGTATACTCACACGGAATAGGATTTAAGGGCAAACTGTACTATGTATACTCACATGGAATAGGATTTAATGGCAAACAGTACTATGTATACTCACATGGAATAGGATTTAAGGGCAAACAGTACTATGTATGCTCACATGGAATAGGATTTAATGGCAAACAGTACTATGTATACTCACATGGAATAGGATTTAAGGGCAAACAGTACTATGTATGCTCACACGGAATAGGATTTAAGGGCAAACTGTACTATGTATACTCACACGGAATAGGATTTTAGGGCAAACTGTACTATGTATACTCACATGGAATAGGATTTAATGGCAAACAGTACTATGTATACTCACACGGAATAGGATTTAAGGACAAACAGTGCTATGTATACCACAGGAGTCTACAGTTTTATCAATAGGGCATGACAAAATTTTTGACTACATGAAATTACCTTAACGGTATTATACAATAAATATTTATTGTATACTACCATTACAGTGATTTCATGTAGTCAAAAATTTCATTGTGCTTTATTGATAAAACTGCAGACTCCTGTGATGTATACTCACACGGAATAGAATTTAATGGCAAACAGTACTATATATACTTATACGGAATAGGATTTAAGGGCAAACAGTACTATGTATACTCACATGGAATAGGATTTAATGGCAAACAGTACTATGTATACTTATACGGATTAGGATTTAAGGGCAAACAGTACTATGTATACTCACATGGAATAGAATTTAATGGCAAACAGTACTATATATACTTATACGGAATAGGATTTAAGGGCAAACAGTACTATGTATACTTATACGGAATAGGATTTAAGGGCAAACAGTACCAGCAGTCTTTACATTATTTGCAATCAGTCATCAAATATTGTCCAAGCAGTAATCACATTACATACAAGCAGTTATCACATAGTGTACTAGCAGTCATCACACTATGTACCAGCAGTATTCACATAATGTACCAGGAGTCATGACATAGTATATCAGCAATCATCAAATAATGTACTAGCAGTCATCACAATGTGCCAGCAGTCATCAGATAATGCATCAGCAGTCATCACAGAATGTGCCAGCAGTCATCAGATAATGTACCTGCAGATCTAGGTCTATAAAATTTTACTAAGACTAATCAATGGAACCAAGCAACATACAGGTAATCCTGATCTGCCAGCTCTTTTTGCAGTGGCAGAATAGGGTCTATGTTATTTGTAGTTGGATCAGACTTATACTTAAGTATATATGGTAATAATGCACATGTACTTGAGTATATATGGTAATAATGCACATGTACTTGAGTATATATGGTAATAATGCACCTGTACTTGAGTATATATAGTAATACACATGTACTTGAGTATATATATGGTAATAATACACATGTACTTGAGTATATATGGTAATAATGCACATGTACTTGAGTATATATAGTAATAATACACATGTACTTGAGTATATATGGTAATAATACACATGTACTTGAGTATATATGGTAATAGTACAAATGTACTTGAGTATATATAGTAATACACATGTACTTGAGTATATATGGTAATAATACACATGTACTTGAGTATATATAGTAATAATACACATGTACTTGAGTATATATAGTAATAATACACATGTACTTGAGTATATATAGTAATAATACACATGTACTTGAGTATATATAGTAATACACATGTACTTGAGTATATATAGTAATAATACACATGTACTTGAGTATATGTAGTAATACACATGTACTTGAGTATATATAGTAATAATACACATGTACTTGAGTATATATAGTAATAATACACATGTACTTGAGTATATATGGTAATAATACACATGTACTTGAGTATATATGGTAATAATACACATGTACTTGAGTATATATGGTAATAATACACATGTACTTGAGTATATATGGTAATAATACATATGTACTTGAGTGTACTTGAGTATATATAGTAATAATACACATGTACTTGAGTATATATGTTAATAATAAACATGTATTTGAGTATATATGTTAATAATACACATGTACTTGAGTATATATAGTAATAATACACATGTACTTGAGTATATATATAGTAATAATACACATGTACTTGAGTATATATGTTAATAATAAACATGTACTTGAGTATATATGGTAATAATACACATGTACTTGAGTATATATAGTAAACATAAACATGTACTTGAGTATATATGGTAATAATACACATGTACTTGAGTATATATAGTAATAATAGATATGTACTTAAGTATATATAATAATAAACATTTTTCTTGAGTATATATAGTAATAATACACATGTACTTGTATATATATATATATATATATATATATATATATATATATATATATATATATATATATATATATATATATATTAATAATGCACATATACTTGAGTATATATAGTAATAATGTACATGTACTTGAGTATATATGATAATAATGCACATGTACTTGAGTATATATGGTAATAATACACATGTACTTGAGTATATATGGTAATAATACACATGTACTTGAGTATATATGGTAATAATACACATGTACTTGAGTATATATAGTAATACACATGTACTTGAGTATATATGGTAATAATACACATGTACTTGAGTATATATAGTAATAATACACATGTACTTGAGTATATATATAGTAATAATAGACATGTACTTGAGTATATATGGTAATAATACACATGTACTTGAGTATATATGGTAATAATACACATGTACTCGAGTGTACTTGAGTATATATGGTAATAATACACATGTACTTGAGTATATATGGTAATAATACATATGTACTTGAGTGTACTTGAGTATATATAGTAATAATACACATGTACTTGAGTATATATGTTAATAATAAACATGTACTTGAGTATATATGTTAATAATACACATGTACTTGAGTATATATATAGTAATAATACACATGTACTTGAGTATATATATAGTAATAATACACATGTACTTGAGTATATATGTTAATAATAAACATGTACTTGAGTATAGATGGTAATAATACACATGTACTTGAGTATATATAGTAATAATACACATGTACTTGAGTATATATGGTAATAATACATATGTACTTGAGTATATATAGTAATAATACATATGTACTTAAGTATATATAATAATAAACATTTACTTGAGTATATATAGTAATAATACACATGTCGTTGAGTATATATATATATATATATATATATATATATATATATATATATATATATATATATATATATATATATATATATATTAATAATGCACATGTACTTGAGTATATATAGTAATAATGTATATGTACTTGAGTATATATGGTAATAATGCACATGTACTTGAGTATATATGGTAATAATACACATGTACTTGAGTATATATGGTAATAATACACATGTACTTGAGTATATATAGTAATACACATGTACTTGAGTATATATAGTAATAATACACATGTACTTGAGTATATATGGTAATAATACACATGTACTTGAGTATATATGGTAATAATACACATGTACTTGAGTATATATGGTAATAATACACATGTACTTGAGTATATATAGTAATACACATGTACTTGAGTATATATAGTAATAATGTACATGTACTTGAGTATATATGGTAATAATGCACATGTACTTGAGTATATATGGTAATAATACACATGTACTTGAGTATATATGGTAAAAATACACATGTACTTGAGTATATATAGTAATAATGTACATGTACTTGAGTATATATGGTAATAATGCACATGTACTTGAGTATATATGGTAATAATACACATGTGCTTGAGTATATATGGTAATAATGCACATGTACTTGAGTATATATATGGTAATAATACATGTGTACTTGAGTATATATAGTAATAATGTACATGTACTTGAGTATATATGGTAATAATTCACATGTAATTGAGTATATATATAGTAATAATGCACATGCAAACATTACAACACAGACTCTCTCTCAGGTTGGCCATACATCTTAGATTATAACTACATGGGCTTTCAATTTTGGGATCAATCATATAGAACATTAATCCTAACTTTATTTCCCCACTTATCTTTACATAGGATCTTGGATACTGGCAATCTGTAAACCCCAACAGAACAAAGATAAGGGTATCAAGGGTGATTAGCTCTCACTTTAAAGTACACATAGATAAGACTAAACTCATTACATTTTTGTTTTGTTATTTATTTCACTTCAATCTATTTTTTCATAGCATGACATAGACACATCCCTCTTGTCATTAATGGTATAATATTCAATGTTACTTTTTGCAGTAAGTTTAGTTTCTTTGACACTGTTGTTCATCTTGTCATGAAAATTGATATGTTGGTTTGGAGACTATAATTGACCACTTAAAGAGTGTTTTTGACCACTTTTAAAAAGTAGGTCACAGTGGCCTATTTTGCATTAACCAGGGATTGCACTAAGCTTTTGAATATACTTGTGTTTCTTTTCCATTGTTATATATACTGTCAAGAAACTTGATGAGTATATACATTATGAAGGGTAAAACCTGGCAAAGGCAAAAAGTAAGTAGCAGTTACCTTCTTGCTTGCTTTATAACTTAGCAAGATCTTTAATTCAAAGATCACATGAGCTTACTCTGTGGTCCTCCATCCCACATGCATCATCCATTTACAATTTTTTGTGTGACTTCATGTTAAAAATTTGCTTGATCAGTTTGCACATCATTTTATAGGAAGCATTCTGACATCATTGCCTTTCAAATTCATTAAGTTTGTGCTGATCTGTTATCTAATATTTTGAAAAATAGAAATCTTTAAATTGATTCTTCTCAAAACCCACTCAGCTTTTTCCAAATCTGGCTGATAACATCCTGACATAAAGGCTTTGTTCAGATGCTTTTGATCTGCCTCATTGTTAAAACTGGAAAAGCCTTTAAATGACTTCTCTAAAACAGCTATTTGGAATTCAACCAGGTTTGACATAAACCATCATAAAATGAAGGTTTTTAGTTA
Source organism: Potamilus streckersoni (assembly GCA_016746295.1). Classification (NCBI taxonomy): domain Eukaryota; kingdom Metazoa; phylum Mollusca; class Bivalvia; order Unionida; family Unionidae; genus Potamilus; species Potamilus streckersoni. The sequence continues at coordinate 412,569 of JAEAOA010000328.1, read as the reverse complement.
TATACAAACAATGCAGATATGCAGTAAAATATGGCTACTGTTTATAAAAATAAAAAACATTAAATGACTTGTTCTTAAAACTTTGGACAAATTGGGCAGCTGTTAAAAATATATAGTTTTCATTGACTTTGTTAAAAAACCCAACCAGATTTGTTAAAAAGCATGATTCTGTAAATGTCTTTAAATTATTTGCAACTGATACTATTCTGACATCATATATAGATACTGTTACCAAAAAAAGAAACTTTGAAACTTCTCCTTAGAAAAAATTACACATCAGAATTGATCTTTTTTGGTAGAAAGGGCTTATAAATGAGAAACATTATTGCCATTACAAAATGAAAAACATTTTAAGATGCTTTTTCTCAAAAGCTCAGCAGAAATTGACCAACTTTGAAAGAAGCAATCTGTTGTAAAGGCCTTTTAGTGTTGGACAAATGATCTGATGTGGGATTGGGTGTGGAAAAAGATAGAACTTTGAAATAATTGTTTTCATAAAATATGTAATCAACAGAATTTGAATAAATCTTTCAGAAAGCAATTTACTCATGTAAATATCTTGATCATTTCAAATATTTTGGTGCTTCAGGTCTGTGAATTTCATATAGGTGTTATGTAATCCAGGTGAGTGATTTTAGGCCCACCTGGGTCTTGTGTTAGATATGCCACAGTGGTAAGCCAAATTGCTCTGCAGAATACTTGTTGTTAACTGCTTGTCTAATAAAGGAGGCCTTTTTCTTGAAATTCAGTTAGGGCTGAAAGTATTTGATTTGTTGACACCTTGGCAGATCACACATATATTTCAGAGCTTTGCCCTAGTGACATCTTTTTGGATTTCATGAGTTGTCTTCCTTTGCATGTAATGCTAACTAACCAATAGTATTTAACAGTAGTGCATTGTACATCAGCTGAAAATGGTGGAAGCAGTTGACTTCAAGAGGATACTTTGTAAGTTTAACATCAAAAGTATGACTGTATACCAGGGAAAACCATTACATATGTATTTGATGGAAAGTATAACTGTATACCAGGGAAAACCATTACATGTATTTGATGGAAAGTATGACTGTATACCAGGGAAAACCATTATGTATGTATATGAGGGAAATGATTTATTTGTACAAAACATGGTTTGGCAGAGGAAAATTGCTTATTTTGTGTTGTGCTCCGCTTGTCTCAATCTTGTAGGAACAGTGTTTAAATTTGAACAACTTTATTTTGATTGGATGAGACAGCTGTTGTAGTATCAAATGAAATTCACAGACCAGAAGCACCAAAATATTAGAAATGATCTGCCAAGGAGTAGATAGAGTTAACACATCAGAACCATAGCTAGCAGATATGATTGGATGGTAGTTCAAAAGTAAATAAGACAATCCTGTGCATTATGATATGGCAGATCTGGGTCTTTGCAGTTTACAGATAGACTTGAATTATAATCAAGTATATATGGTAGTAATGAAAATTTAGCAGTTTGTAGAAATTGAAAGCAAATGTGTTGCCTGTGTCAGAATCATAAGAAAATTGTCATCCATTGTTACTTAATATTTTATTGCAAGATCTGTAAACTTGATCCTCTAAAACAGAAGTTTTGACAAAGTTAGAAATACTTTTTAGATGCAAAATGATAAGAATGTTATAGTGTTTTTCTGTAAAGGTCTATATTTATGGTTGTTTTACTAAGACCCAGTTTTGATCACAGTATCCTACACAATGAAATGTCAGGTCAGTCTTCACTTCATGTATCACTTTGCTTCATGGTAGCTTGGGAGATTTCACAGTCACCAAGTAACATAGCACCAATAATTCTCTTTACAAGGTTTTGATTAGATAAACATGTCAATTTGAAGAGTCCAATATTTTGCCCTGTTGATTTGAACATGAAATATAAAGTCTCAATAAAACATGGGTTGAGGACGTTCTTTCTTCTAAAATAGGTTCATTCCTCAAAAATGATCCATTTTGACTTGGGATGATTCTAGAATTGTAAAATTCTTCTATTTTAATGACATTACCACAAATGATAAAATTTAAATCATGTTCATGGACTGATGATAAAGAACTAACATATATTGAAAACTATTTGCATGCTAGAATTTTTTTTATTTTATAAAATTAGGATTTCTATTTTGTTTTAAGTTATTGTTTTGATAAATTCACTAACTAGAACAGATAAATTGGAATATACATGTACTGTTTGTTTTGCAAAATCACTAATCAAAACAGATCATTTAAAAATAGTATACATGTACTATTTGTTTGGCAAAATCTTTAATCATAAAAGATAAATTGAAATAAACATTTACATATACTGTATTTTGGGAAATTCACTAACCAAAACATAAACTGGAATTTAAATGTACTATTGTGGAGGCAAATTCACCATCCAAAACAGATCAAAATAAATGTAGTATTCTGGGGGAAAATTCACGATTCAAAACAGTTCAATTGAAACATAAATGTACTATTTTGGGGGCAAATTCACCATCCAAAACAGATCAATTGAAATAAAAATGTACTTTTTTGAGGCCAACCAGATCAGTTAGAATATACAGGTACATATTAAACATCCTGTACTAATGATCATGTTTTATTTTGGCCATGTGAAATAGACTGTCATTCATTGGACCTTTTTGTGGAGTATTCCCATGTACATGCTGTTGGTACAAAATGTTGAAATCAGGTTAATATATCTTTTTTATGTACAATTAATTATTTTAAAAATTTTGACAATATAATATGTCAGAAATTATCATGTTCCCACTTATGAAATCCACATGTACTTTGCATTATATGTGAAACTGAGAGGGAAGAAGAATTAATAACAGTGATATCAGTAAAAGGAAAGAAAAATTAAAGAAGCACTTCTGCCATATTAAGAATGCTAATTTTAATTTTTTTCTATTTTTCAGAAAGATTTGACATGAATGTAAGAAGTCTAATTCTTGATTACATGTTTCCTTTCATGTCAGTGTTTAAATTTTTTTTATAATTAAACCTTTTATAGTTGGTGATATATAATTTAATACTGGTGTGTTTCTATTCCATTTAATGATGGATATGTGGATAAATTATATGAGGATAATATTTATATGTCTTTCTAGATAAAAGCAAAAATCTGTTGGACAATATACCAAACAGCTTTTTTTTTTCTTCAGCTTTCCAACACAAATGTCCCTGTGGCCCTTAGCATATCAGTAATGTATTAGTAATGTCTCTGTAATATATCAGTAATATAACACTTAAAAAAGCCATTGGAATTATATCTACAACAACAGTAGTTTAAAAAATAATCAGCATTTATTGATCATTGATCAATCCAGTCTTCAGTACGGAGAATTTGTTTGTGCTGGTCAGGTTTACTGTATACACTCACTTATAAGTTGAGTCAGACTGCAAACTGCACAGACCCAGATTTACTGGTGCATAATGAACCAGCAGATCTGGTTCTGTTACATTTGTTAGGAAGAATCAGTACAACAAACAGCATAGACCCTGATCTGCAAGAGCAATATGCTATGGCAGATCAGGATCTTTTTATTTGCAGTTGGACTTGACTTAAAAAGGAGTATATATGGTAGTTTTTGGGAGTCAGATAATCTATCTGGGTTATAGTGACTGAGGTCATATGTCATGTTACCTCCTCTGTAACACATCATGTTTCCTCCTCTGTAACACATGTTACTTCCTCTGTAACATGTCACATTACCTCAATATATCAATAATCAATGGAGCTTAGTTTATGAAACAATTTTGAAATAACAATGTATCTTTTCTCTACAAATAATTGAATATATATATATATATATATATATATATATATATATATATATATATATATATATATATATATATATATGAATGATTAATTGAAGTGAACATCTATAAGAATTACATTATGTACCTATTTTTTATTTGAACCAGATTAGTTTTTACTGTGGAAAATGACAGACACATTTAGAGAGTATTTTACTTCTCACACTGCCTTTATACAAAAAATTTATAGATCTGAAATTTATAGTCCCTGATAGGGAGTGGGACAACTTTCAGGATATGTCAAAGTGTCAAATGGAGTGCTAGGGATGTGGACATTTTCTAGTACTGTGTCAATATGTCAAATAGAGTGGGCACTTCAGCTAATGCTGGATAACATTTGAAATTTGATAAATGCCACTTCCTTGACGTTATCTGGTGCTAATCAGTGGGTGTTCATTCACCATTTAAAAAGTTGCCAAATACATCCAGTTTACATTGTACCAGATTGGAATCTAAATGGGCTGACCTACAAGTCTGTCTGACATTTTTACATGTGATATTTCAGATAACTATGTTGCAAATGTATATTGAACAAAATAATTCCACAGAGCAACATGTGAACTAAATTTATTAAAATGACTCCAAAAGCTAGTATTTTTCTAGTCAACATTTATAAAATGAGCAATAACTACAAATTTGAATCATTATAATTGATCTACTTTGTCTTGAAATATTGATTAAGCAAGTTTGGCAAAGCTGCACTCCTAATTGGCATTGATTATGATTGTATTTACTGTTGGGCTATTTTAAGCATGAATAGAGTACTGGACTTAAAAAGGCAACAATTTTCAAATCCTGTATGTACATGTATTAAATTCCACTGAACAATCTCAGGATATCAGGTTTAAGTGGTCACACATGTTTAAAGGACAAGTTTGACAAAATATGTGTATGCTTATGCAATAAAGCTTGTTTTCAACAATCACCTCAGTAACCTCTTATTTTAACACTGGCCAATTTTTTATTGACCTCTTTACCTAGTGTAGTAGCTGTGAATCTACTATGCATAACAGGAATTCCAATGATCTGCTTACCATTATATTCAGGCAAGCTAAGTGTTTATAGGTAGTTTTTCTCAATAAGGTAAGGGTAGATTAAGTGCTTTTTCAGAGGCCCAGTCAGTCACCTGTGTGCATCCTACTGACATGCCCATGTATTAAAAAGCATAAATAAACAATTTTGGCACAAAACTAGACATTTTTTTCATAATATACTCGAAATGTACTGAGAATTGTTTATTCTGAAAATTGTTAAATACATGCATGTGTTTTTGGTGACTAAACTTCAATAGTTAAACTGAATAACATGCAATTTCAAATATATAAAATAAAGATTTTGCATTTAATTTTCATGAAATTTCACCACATTGTCAATTTTCAAAAATTTAAAAAAAGATTTTGATTTAGTTTTCATGAAATTTCATCACATTGTCAAAGAGAAAACCCATTTTCAAAAGAAATTTGATTTGCTAATTAGTGGACACTCATATATTGATTTAACAGAAGAGGTCATTTGGTTTCAATTTAGATCTTTTAATGCTAATTACTTCTCTTTACACTGACCACCTTTGTCTGGTTTATTGATATATGTATGGTATTGTTTAGTTTGTTGGTTTTGATAGTACTTTTTACACATTATTGACTATGTCATGCTGAGGCAATGAGAGCTCAATGTCTTTCTAAAAAAAACCCACACTAAGCTGACTCCGGATGGAGCTGAAGCTGTGACCCTTGTATTAGAATCCAGTGCTATAATAAATTAAGTACTTTGAGTTCTTTTAGGGATGTATACAAAGTTTAAATGTCAAAACTGAATTACTTCTTTTATTTCACTTATGAAGTGTAATATCATATTTACTAGTAACCTCAAGATAAGCATAAAGATTGACATATAGACAACTTCTGTGGAAGGAGAATCAAGCTGCCATACTTTTAGAAATGACTTAGATATTAATCCTGGCTTTGGTATCATATACTATAAAATTCAGTTGCAAAAAATAATTGTATAAAAAATAAAAACTCTAATCTCTTAGTTTTATTGAGGTATACATGTAATTGTTTTCAAGTTGGAGTTTTTCACATGTGAGTCTTTGTAACCTAAATTAGGAAAGACATGCTGTTAGGTTGGTCTATAATTTGTGAGATTGTAATGGTTACTTTAATACAGCCAATCATTGTATCATATGGGCAAATGTATGTGTGAGGACCAAACTAGCTTGAATATAGCAATAACACTTATATGAGTTTCAACACAAGACCTTTTTACATCAGTATATGCTTTAATTATTGAGAAAGGCTAAATGAATTCATAAGTACCTGAATATGTTCATAAATAAATAATGACACACTAGACATATTATTTGTTCATTTAAAACACTGACAAGAAATAATTAAACTTTCCAGTTTTGTTTTGCTAATTGATTTGAGTGAGTGTGAGTTTAAAGAAATATTAATGCTGATACTTTTATAAATGTGATGTGTAACATGGTTCAAGAAATGAATTTTGATTTATTTAAGAATAAGTCACAAGATATCATGCACTTTGACTATTTACTATGCTATTACGAGCCATTTTGGTTGATACTATTTCCTTGTTTAAGTTCACTAAAATGGGACCAATGTACCATACTGCATGATGTAAGAGACAACTAATGGAAGCAGAATCTGCATTGGTGCAGTGGTTAGAATGCTAGACTTGCAGCTGAAAGGGTGCAGAATTGACAAGGTACTTTACTTAAAGGGTGTGGATTCAACATGGCATTTTACGCAGCCAAAAGGGTGTGGCTTCTACAAGGCACTTTACTTGAAAGGGTGCTGATTCAACAAGGCATTTTACTTGATAGGGCACTACTCAACATAGTACTTTACTGAATAGCCTCAACATTAGACACCATGTTGCCTACTTGCTGATTTGGTGTGCTGTAAAGCACCAACCCAAACCAAAATGTTTCAGACATGTTTTAAGTAAAACAGTCTTCTAGATAGATATATGAATTCATATTAGTACATATACATTCTGCTCAACTGTCCAACTGGTCATTGTAGGCCACAGAGAAAATATTATAAAGAAGCAAATTACACAGTAGTACACAATAGGCCATGTCAGATAATAGACCATTCCAATCAATAGACCATGCCAGTCAATAGGCCATGCCAGGTGATAAGCCATGCCAGTCAATAAGCCATGGAAGACAATATGCCATGCCAGATAACAATTTTTTCCATATTTATCACTGATCCCTGCTTTAAAAACATAACACTGACACTTTTTGTTGAAGTAATGTTGGCTGCTGGCCCAAATTACACAATGCCTGTAACATTAAACAAAATAAAAAAACCATGAGTGAGATATAAAACTATATATGCATTGACAAAGAGCCTTATAATTATTATTCGTATGTATGTACATTACAAGATTTTGGAGTTTCTTTCTTCCTTGAAGTGTGTATAAAAAATTATATATTGTGTTCAATGTTCATTTACTTCTTTTTTGCAGAGAAGATAAAAAATTACCTTTGAAGGGCTTAGGTAAATACATTTTACACAAATGATGCCTTTTCTGTTATGGTATGACATAAAATTGTATATATCCATAATGACACAAAAATTCAGGTAAATGCCACTAAGTTTCCAAACTAAGTTGAGGTACATTGTAAAATGGGATTTCTATAATATGTAAAAATGGTTCAATGTTGTTTTTAATAATATATAGATATGGTACAATGGGTTTTCTATAATATCTAGATTTGGTTCAACATGTTTTCTATATGTAGATTGGTACAATGGATATTCTATAATATCTCAATATGAAACAATAGGTTTTCTATGATATCTAGATATGGTTCAATGGGTTTTCTATATTGTACAATGGGTTTTCTATAATATTTAGATATGGTACAATGGGTTTTCTATTATATCTAGATATGGTTCAACATGTTTTCTATAATATGTAGATTGGTACAATGGGTTTTCTATAATATCTAGTTATGGTTCAAAGGGTTTTCTATAATAATTTGATATGGTACAATGGGTTTTATATTATATCTAGATATGGTACAGTGGTTTTTTAAAAATAATATCTAGCTATGGTACAATGGGTTTTCTATTATATCTAGATTTGGTTCAACAGGTTTTCTATATGTAGATTGGTACAATGGGTATTCTATAATATCTCAATATGAAAAAATAGGTTTTCTATGAGATCTAGATATGGTTCAATGGGTTTTCTATATTGTACAATGGGTTTTCTATAAAATCTAGGTATGGTTCAATGGGTTTTCTATATTAATTAGATTGGTACAATGGGTTTTCTATAATATCTAGATATGGTACAATGGGTTTTCTATTATATCTAGATATGGTTCAACATGTTTTCTATAATATGTAGATTGGTACAATGGGTTTTCTATAATATCTAGTATGGTTCAATGGGTTTTCAATAATATCTAGAAATTGTACAATAGGTTTTCTATGATATTGAAAAAAACATGGTTCTCAGATAAAAGCTAACTTAATTTATAAACTCTTAATTTATCCAAATTTATTAGATTTTGCATTTAAGGTTTCAAAAAAGTGCTAGTTCCACTTGCTCATTTTCACTTCCTGAATTTCAGAGGTAAATTGTAAAAAAAAGAGCTGATAACTTTTTTATATTTTATGGATTTGGTAATTCATTCATTGCACTTTCAGAAGCTGGTATTATCTAGTCGGGCAAAATTCATTTTCCATATTTTAATAACTGCCAAGGATAGTGTACTTTAGAAAAATTCAAGTTGATTTTTGGAGCACAAGGGAGCAGTCATTTCAGTTAGCAGTGTGCTAAGATCATTTACAATTTCCAAAAGTACAATATTTAAATGTCCGCCACATTACATGAAAAAGCATGATGGGGGTGCTCACCAGCTATTATGTACTTTTGAAAGGGATGTATGTAAGGTGAAGTTGTTTGCATTAAGACATGCACAGTTGAGAGAATGTTGGCATACTTCTATGCTACTTTGATGTAATGTGGTTGACATTTATTTGGATATTGTACTTTTGGAAATTGTAAATGATCTTAGCACATGTTAACTAAAATGATTGCTCCCTTGTGCTCCAAAAATCAGTCTGAATTTGTCTAAATACCATCTTCTGAAAGTGTAATGAATGAATTACCAAATATATCAGACGCAAAAAAAGTTTTCAGTTCTTTTTTTTAATAATTTACCTATGAAGTTCAGGAAGTGAAGATGAGCAAGTGGAGCCAGCACTTTTTTGAAAGATGTACATCTGGAGTAAGGCCATGCTGTATACTCTCTAACCCATTATTATACCCATATATAATACACCAAAATAGAGGGAATTAAATGCTCTTTGAACAATATATAAGATATACAAGGTCCTATTTAAATAGCCAGTATAAACAGCAAGGAAACCTGGGGAAATTCCTTTTCTTTAAAATTCTAACCCTATGCAAAATATAAAACTGTGGAGCACCACCAAAAACATGGTTGCTTAATTTCGAAAGTCAATATTGTACACTTAGATGTGTAAGTCTACTGTCAGGAATTTTGAATATTTTCAACCAATAGCTACTATATATCAAGTATAAAATACCAGTGTTTGATAAAATAATGAATGAATGAATGTGTGTGTGTGTGTGTGTGTGTGTGTGTACAGTGTGTGTACAGTGTGATCCCACTATAGCAGCCATCTCCATTATAACACAAATTCAGATATAGTACAATCATGATGTGGCTCTCAAAATTTCATGTACATGTACTTTTCAAATACACTAAAAATGTTTAAAAAGTTGCATTTTGAGAAAGAGATTTAAATTCAAATATAAAAATACAATCATGGTGTAGGTCCAGAAATGTCACCAGTTTTGTGCCAAATAAACAATGGAATCATGAGTATCTAAACCAATGTCTGAGAACTTTAATCTTAATTTATTGTTGAATGTTAATCTTATTATTACTGATTCATGTGTGTGTGTGTGTGTGTGTGTTTGATTTTAACATAGTATTCAAAGATTTTGAGTAATATCACTACAACTTTTGCAGTGTGGTAGTTTACAGTAATGTCTGGGACATCATGACATAGACATATAGCATGATGTACCACCTAGTCACATTATGATGACACCAGGCTGATATGGTACAGTGGGTTTTCTATAATATCTAGATATGAGTAACATTAACTTTTTTATGCTGAGTGCCTAGCAAGGCAACTGTTTGTACCATTTATATGTCATTGGTATGACTTGGTCAAGGTTTGAATCCAAGACCTCCTGCATGTGAGGTGGATGTGCTAACCACTAGACCACTGGAGCGGTCAATCCATGAGTATTGAAGCCATCAAGTCTTTTTTTTTGTGCTTGTCTTCAATGTATTTTGTGTAATGTCATTGCTCAAACAATATTTGGCATATCTTTGTTTTTAAGTTACATACATATTCAAGCACCAAACAATGCAATGTGGTTGATAAAAAAATCTTGTCTGAATTTATAAATCCATTAATTTAAATGCATTGCTAATCATGAAAGTTAATTGCAGAGATGAAATTAATGTTCAGATTATGGGGTATTGATTTATAAAAACATCAAAAACAATGAATTTATTTAGTAAATGCTACTATTAAAAAATAGCAATGAAATCTGCATTGGCTTTACAACTGACTATCAGTAGACTTGTCTGAAATACAAAGTTTAAGGGTCATTTCAACTTGTATCATACATCTCCAAAAAAAAGAAAACCACACAAAAGATCCACGCACAAAGCCAGGACTAATCTGTTGAAAAATGTCAAGAGAGTTTTACAGGAAGAGTAAATGTTTGGTTAAAATATCAAATTCTCATTAGTCAGATATTTTAATACCATGTTGGCAAAACCTCTTATGATGCAGAGATTATTTTAAAAGTCAATGCTGCACATGCACTCTGTTGTCAAAATTATATCAATTAGAATTTACTCATGCCTTGTTAAACAAATAGAATTCTGCACTCCAGCAAGTATAAAACAAGGTGTCATTGTTGAAAGTTTAGATGGATTTGCGGTCTTTATTTGAAGTAGAAAAGGTTTAAATAAACATTGGACTTTCTAATGGATGAGTATCTGTTTGTAGCATTTTTTGTAGTATGTTGAAATGACAATACAAGTTGATTTTATACCTGAAGATGAACATTCAGACAACTTGAAAACTTGAATATTTAACATCAATCACATGAGTTGCATTATAAATGTAAATTAATGACAGTTACAATCATATATTAATTGTGTTCGTCTACATTGAGGTCAACTAATATGAACCATTAAGAGAAGATTAAGTGGACCTGGATGAATGTGTATTCAATTTCTCAGGATGCTGCTATGCCAGTCACATGAATTTTAAAGCAGTACTTTAAGGAAAATATAATTTTTGATATCATGTCCTGTCACCAATGAATTGAATTTTAGGACTGAGCTTCCAGGAAAATACCCATATGGTTTGCAATATTCTGTCCTGCCACCAATGTATTGAATTTTAGGACTGAACTTCCAGGAAAATACCCATATGGTTTGCAATATTCTGTCCTGCCACCAATGAATTGAATTTTAGGACTGAACTTCCAGGAAAATACCCATATGGTTTGCAATATTCTGTCCTGCCACCAATGTATTGAATTTTAGGACTGAACTTCCAGGAAAATACCCATATGGTTTGCAATATTCTGTCCTGCCACCAATGAATTGAATTTTAGGACTGAACTTCCAGGAAAATACCCATATGGTTTGCAATATTCTGTCCTGCCACCAATGAATTGAATTTTAGGACTGAACTTCCAGGAAAATACCCATATGGTTTGCAATATTCTGTCCTGCCACCAATGTATTGAATTTTAGGACTGAACTTCCAGGAAAATACCCATATGGTTTGCAATATTCTGTCCTGCCACCAATGTATTGAATTTTAGGACTGAACTTCCAGGAAAATACCCATATGGTTTGCAATATTCTGTCCTGCCACCAATGTATTGAATTTTAGGACTGAACTTCCAGGAAAATACCCATATGGTTTGCAATATTCTGTCCTGCCACCAATGTATTGAATTTTAGGACTGAACTGCCAGGAAAATACCCATATGGTTTGCAATATTCTGTCCTGCCACCAATGTATTGAATTTTAGGACTGAACTGCCAGGAAAATACCCATATGGTTTGCAATATTCTGTCCTGCCACCAATGTATTGAATTTTAGGACTGAACTGCCAGGAAAATACCGATATGGTTTGCAATATTCTGTCCTGCCACCAATGTATTGAATTTTAGGACTGAACTGCCAGGAAAATACCGATATGGTTTGCAATATTCTGTCCTGCCACCAATGTAAATATACTTTTGAATATTATTCTTCAGTGTGAAAACTAAATTAGTTTGATTATTGAAGGGTATTTTATGCTTGACCAAATTCTTTCTCAGAAGTATTTGCAATTTAAAACAAATTTGGACATTTTGTAGGGGTGTGGTGTATAACCAGTACATACTGCCACTCACCCCCAAAAGTGAGTGTGAAACAATAAAAACATTTCCTAGTGTAAGTTTTCTTTACAACAAGATGGTTAAAATTATGTCTTGGATATGGCTAAAATACAAAAGCTTCTGGTAGCCTCACTGCCCATGCTCAACACCAAGGGTTTTATTTGACAGAACCTTTGTCAACTTTGATTTTGCCCATCCTTACTCCCAGTGATATTTCTGGATCTGCCAATGATTTTCTGGGGGTATTTTCTGCTTCAAAAATGCAAGATTGTTTTTGAAAAAACTGTTTTGTATATAGCTTTTATTTCAAATATGATGCTTAAATGTTTTTATTTTTATTAGTAATACAATACCTTATACAATTGAATTGTACAATTTTCCTAGTACAAGTCCCCAGTCAAAGTTTGCTTTTTCCTTATATTATTGCATTAATATTTCTTTTCCCTAGTGCAAGTCCCCAGTCCAAGTTTGCTTTTTCCTTATATTATTGCATTAATATTTCTTTTCCCTAGTGCAAGTCCCCAGTCCAAAGTTACTCTTCACTTATATTATTGCATTACTATATCCTTTCCTAGTACAAGTCCCCAGTCCAAGGTTGCTCTTTCCTTATATTATTGCACTACTATTTCTTTCCATAGTACAAGTCCCCAGTCCAAAGTTGCTCTTCCCTTTATAATTGCATTACTATTTCCTTTCCTAGTACAAGTCCCAGGCCAAGGTTGCTCTTTCCTTATATTATTGCATTACTATTTCTTCTTACCATAGTACAAGTCCCCAGTCCAAAGTTACTCTTCCCTTATATAATTGCATTACTATTTCCTTTCCTAGTACAAGTCCCCAGTCCAAAGTTGCTTTTTCCTTATATTATTGCATTACTATTTATTTCCCTAGTACAAGTCCCCAGTCCAAAGTTACTCTTCCCTTATATAATTGCATTACTATTTCCTTTCCTAGTACAAGTCCCAGTCCAATGTTGCTCTTTCCTTATATTATTGCATTACTATTTCTTTCCATAGTACAAGTCCCCAGTCCAAAGTTACTCTTTCCTTATATAATTGCATTACTATTTCCTTTCCTAGTACAAGTCCCCAGTCCAAAGTTGCTTTTTCCTTATATTATTGCATTACTATTTATTTCCCTAGTACAAGTCCCCAGTCCAAAGTTACACTTCCCTTATATAATTGCATTACTATTTCCTTTCCTAGTACAAGTCCCAGTCCAATGTTGCTCTTTCCTTATATTATTGCATTACTATTTCTTTCCATAGTACAAGTCCCCAGTCCAAAGTTACTCTTCCCTTATATAATTGCATTACTATTTCCTTTCCTAGTACAAGTCCCCAGTCCAAAGTTGCTTTTTCCTTATATTATTGCATTACTATTTATTTCCCTAGTACAAGTCCCCAGTCCAAAGTTACTCTTCCCTTATATAATTGCATTACTATTTCCTTTCCTAGTACAAGTCCCAGGCCAAGGTTGCTCTTTCCTTATATTATTGTATTACTATTTCTTTCCTTAGTACAAGTCCCCAGTTTAAAGTTACTCTTACCTTATATTATTGCATTACTATTTCTTTTCCTAATACATGTCCCCAGTCCAAGGTTACTCTTACCTTATATTATTGCATTACTATTTCTTTTCCTAATACATGTCCCCAGTCCAAGGTTACTCTTCCCTTCATCAAATTATTAATTAGAGATCTAGAACAAAATACAGCATGATCCCTGTCTGATTCCTTAGTTATTTCCATGATTCATAATATCATTCTTATTTTCCTTGAAACCACTCAATAAGTTTTCTCCATTTGTAGTGTTGGGTTTTTTTCTGTCCAGTATTCATAAATTTTTGCAGTTTCCATCAGTCATTTATTATTATGTGTTATGACTGAAATTTTCACATGGCCTGTGCTTGCTTTTCTTTTTATCACTATCCCTTTTGTTAATTTTGATTGTTTTAGTAAACTCACTAGAAAAAAAAGTTGTTTGTCTTTGATGGCAGCAGTCTTAAAAATCTTACTGTTCCTAAATTGATGCTCATATTGACATATCATTTTCACCAAAAGATTTCTGTGTGGTTGCAGGTTGTAAATAGAAATGGGTGGTTGGTCCTAAATGAAAATAATGCTATAACATCAGTTATGGCCACTATGACTGCTTTCGTGAAACTCTTGTTTCTTTTCTTTGTGTGATCATATATTGCCTTGACAAGTAATACCTCAGTGGTCAGTCAAGACCTCAAATGTTGTCCCTGACAAGTAATACCTCAGTGGTCAGTCATGACCCCAATTGTTGTCCTTGACATGTAATACCTCAATGGTCAGTCATGACCTCAAATGTTGTCCCAGAAAATTAATATCTCAATGGTCGGTCATGACCCCAAATGTTGTCTTTGACAAGTAATACCTCAATTGTTAGCCATGGCCTCAAATGTTGTCCCCGAAAAGAAATACCTCAATGATTTAATTGTCCCTGACAAGTCATACCTCATTGAATCATATATCCAAATTCTTGCAATGCTGCCTGTCTTGCAGAAGAGCTTTAGAGATAGGCCTAGACTGCATGTTCATCATAGTCTGGCTTAGCACAGCATTGATCACAATGACACTAGTATACATTTGCCCAATGAATTGACTGTTGAAATCTGGTGCCATAAGAACTGAAGTCTTAATAAGGATACCCTTCAGCATTGTAAAGATTAGACTGCTTATTCAAGTCCATGCAGGTTGATTTGTTTGTCTCTTCTGCACGATGGTTAGTG
>JAEAOA010000328.1:287500-392500 GCA_016746295.1 Potamilus streckersoni | reverse complement strand
CAATTTTATTATGATTTGCACACAATAGGTGTGGTAATATCTCATCTTATTCATTTCTGTTGTCTGCACAGAACTTCTGTAACACTGACTTCAAGTTGTCCCATTCTGCCTTCCCATTCATTTTATAAATGATATGGACTTGTTGAAAAGATAAACAATTGACAATCTCTGATATAAAATACCTAGGGATGTTCTAGCCAAATGGCACTAACAACAGACTGAAATTATCCTGGATAATATACCCTAAGATCACTGCATGTCTTTCAGTAAATTAAAGATGGGTTCATTTTTAACTTTAGAAATGATAACAACTTTTTTAAGGGAGTCATGGTGATTCAGTGGTTACCTTGTCAGCTAGGCTCACAACCAAAACGGTTCATGTTTTCAGATCCCATGATCAGACGAGTTAGGGTCAGCTATCATAGTGTTTCCATGGGAAAAGCACTTTCTTCCAATTCCCTAATGGCACACAAATAACCTACATGTGTTGATGTGCCCTAAAACATCAAACCAATACTTTTAAACTAGATAAGATTTTATGTTTACTGTTTTATCAGATTTTATTGCAATGATGCAATCAATATGTCTTTGATGTTGAGTATTGTAAAGATCAATATTGCATGCAAAAAACAACCATATAGGAACCATTAGGCACCATTATGACAGTTTGAATGCAACAACAATCTGACAATTTGAAAGAAAATTAAGTTGTCATTGTTTTCTTCATATTATATATATATATATATATATATATATATATATATATATATATATATATATATATATATATATATATATATATATATATATATATATATATATACAACAAACTTGAAGGCAACACAGTTCTTAATGATCCAAGTACAGGATTTAATATTTCATGTAAACCTTTTTTTCTAATCTGCTATGTTTGGTGACCTTGATTATGTTTGTAAAAATAAAGAACTGCTGCAGATTAAAATGTAGCTACATTTCTAAAGTCAGACTTCATAACAGAAGATAAAGTTTCAAATCATGTTTAGGAGTAGATCCAGGTTTTTTTTAAGGCTGAGTTTAATTTGGTAAAAATGTCAAATTTTGGGGATTTTAACAGAAAAGTGTATTATCTTTAAGGACAGGAGGGGCACTGGAACTCCTTAATTCCCCAATAATATCCATTGTTGCTATTATAATGTATATCAAAAGCATTTTTAATTTTCTAGATGAGTAAGTTAAACTAGAAGAACATCCCAGATTTGTAAAGAGAAAAAGGAGTAAGTGTTGGGTACAGAGAAGAAAAGAGAAGTCTATTTAAATATTTATTCAGAGTATCAGTAAGTTGAATCCACTAAAGCCCAGTGTGGAAAATTAACAAGGAAATATTGTTTGTCACCAGTTGCCTGATTTAACAATTAAAGTTTAATTAAACCCTGTTAAACAAATACACTATTTACCTTTCAATTCATATATACCCTCATACAAAACTAAAACAATGTGGCTTTGTTGAACTTTATGGTGGATATGTGGCCTGTTTTTGAAGAGGGAACTTAAAAAAGCATTGGACTTTCTGATTGTTAAGTAGGTTGTTTGCAGCTGATTGTTGCTATGGTGAATGACATTAGATGTTTGCTCTACCTTTCCAAAGATTCTTCAATGGTTTCTATAATCTGAATCAGGAATATTTAGTTCAACAAGTGGAAAACACAACATTAATACTGATGAGTGTAGGTTCAGTGGCTACTTGAGTAGTGGCTTTGCAAGAGTGATTTTATTGTATTGGGGCATTTATTAAATCTCTTTGTTGTATATCTATATTGACAAACATCAACAACTTTTTCTCAGGTGAATAATTTGCCTGAACAAATCTTCCATTTAATTTTCCTGGATACTGTTGTGTTCTTTCACCACTAGCATGAATTTTAATACAGGACTAAGAAGAAATTCTCCGGACAGTTTTGGATATCCTATCCTGCCACCAATGTAACTATGCTTTTTTAAAAAATGTTGTTTTTTTTGCATCCATATAGATAACATTGATATTAGTGCTGTTTAGTTCTGTATCATTTTTCCTGAAGCTTTTTTAAAAATTTTCAGCCTCAATGCAATACAAATATAAATCAGTGAACCTCTCTTTTGCAGGCATAGCTCTGTTGGTGTTTTATGTAAATATATTAGAGGCAATGTCTTTATGTAAATGGATTTGAGGCAGTGTTTTATGTAAATGGATTAGAGGCAGTGCTTTATGTAAATAGATTCAAAACTGTTTTAGGTAAATGGATTCGAGGCTGTGTTTTATGTACATAAAATAAAAGCAGTGTTTTATTTAAATGGATTAGAGGCAGTGTTTTATTTAAATAGATTAGAGGCAGTGTTTTATTTAAATAGATTAGAGGCAGTGTTTTATTTAAATAGATGCAGTGTTTTATGTAAATGGAATAAGAGGTGGTGTTTGTATGTAAATAGATTAGAGGCAGTGTTTTTATGTAAATGGATTAGAGGCAGTGTTTTTATGTAAATAGATTAGAGGTAGTGTTTTTATGTAACTGGAATAGAGGCAGTGTTTTATGTAAATAGATTTAAAACTGTTTTAGGTAAATGGATTCGAGGCTGTGTTTTATGTACATAAAATAAAAGCAGTGTTTTATATAAATGGATTAAAGGCAGTGTTTTTATGTAACTGGAATAGAGGCAGTGTTTTATGTAACTGGATTAGAGGCAGTGTTTTATTTAAATGGATTAGAGGCAGTATTTTTATGTAAATAGATTAGAGGCAGTGTTTTATGTAAATGGAATAAGAGGTGGTGTTTGTATGTAAATAGATTAGAGGCAGTGTTTATATGTAAATGGATTAGAGGCAATGTTTCATGTAAAAAGATTAGATTCAGCATTTTTATGTAAATGGATTAGAGGCAGTTTTATGTAAATGGCTTAGAGGCAGTATTTTTATGTAAATAGGTTAGAGGCAGTGTTCTATGTAAATAGATTAGAGGCTGTGTTTTATGTAAATTGGATTAGAGGCAGTGTACTGCTGAAGATTTGGAAATTTATTTCATTTTGTGCAGCTCCGCAAAAGTCCTATCAATTTTTAATTTATATTGCATTCTTATCTACCATAAATCAGAATAATTTATCATCATTAAATTTTAACTACCAGTAATCTTTAATTGGAACATATTAGTGAGATTAAATAATAACAGTTTATTTTTGGGAGAAAATATAATTTCTTTCCAAAGTTTTTCATTTACCTTTCTGAACTAAGACTCTATAATGTTTTCTTGCATTTGTCACCATTCAACATAGGAAATATGAAATAGGAGCTACCGATAAGCAGTCCCAGTTAAACACTTCCAAAAGTTTCCATTCCTGTCCTCTGCCTTTTTGTCACATATTTCTTTTTATCAGAAAAGCTTAGCATGCACTGTATTGTGAGCAAAAGTTAGAATTTTTGTCTTAAAATAATAATAATAATAATGAGGACTTTGTATAACATCTAATCTTCAGAAGCTTTAAGAACTTTACAACATTAGACAACACCGAAAGAATAAAAAAACATATATAATGATATGATTACAAAATCAAACATCATGAAATTAGAAAAATAAAATATGCTGAAAATATTAAAGGTAAGGAAATATTATTAGGTCTTTTAAGTTTGTTCTTGTAGTCGAAATAGGTGAGTTTTAAGAGTGCTGATGAATGAAATCACTGTCTTTGTGTATAAGTTCAGTGGGCAATTCATTCTATATTGCTGGGCCCCAATATGCAAAAGAACATTGTCCATATGATTTCATTTTCATAGTGGGAATAATGAGTATGCAGTTTTCAGAAGAGGAGCGTAAGTATCTTACTGGTGTGTACACATGGGTCACAGGTCAGATAGGTATGTTGGACTGGATCCCATCAGTGAAACGTAGCACAGAAAACAAATTTTGTGTTTGATTCTGGATCGAATGAATAGCCAGTGTAGGATACAGTGCAAGTGGGAGGTGTGCTCTGATTGTGATACTTTTTTTGAACTTTTGGAAGTTTCAGGAGTAGATATTGAGATGAACCAGACAAAATTGAGTTACAATAGTCCAGTCTTGAAAGTACTAAGGAACACACATGTTTTAGTGGCATTAACTGACAAATACTTGCAAACAGAGCTAATGCATCTCAGCTCAAGATATGCAGCCTTGTATATGTTCATGACATGTTGTTGCAATGTGAGAGTTCTGTCGAGAGTAACACATAGATTTCATACTGACTGTGAATTTAATATTGGTATTGCTGATATAAAATGTTTGAGGTAAAGGATTTGAAAAAGAAAGTCATTGTGTTGTAATCAGAATGGCTTCAGTTTTATCATTCATCTGCAACTTGTTACATGTCATCCATGATTTCACATCAGAAATGTGCCTCTCTATGCCTTAGATGGTAGCATCAACTTCAGTATAGTGGCTAGATTTGTATCTTTGGGTGTCATCAGCATACAATTGGTGAGACACTGGATGATGATCTATGACACTTGAGAGTGGCTTAGTGTATAGAATGAAGAGAATAGGTCCAAGAACATACCTCTGGAATACCACAGCATAGATCAAATGGTCTGGAGTGTATTCCATTTGTGGACACAATTTGTGTCCTGTTGACCTTGAAGTTGAAGTAGGACTTGAACCATAGTAAGGCTGTATCATGAATGCCAAATACATGCTGGGGATGGTGAAGTAATAGATCATGGTCTATTATGTCCAATGTAGCAGACATATCAAAGAGGGTGAGGAATGTAATCTTTCCACCATCCAAAGCAGAGAGAAGGTATATTTAACTACTTTCAGAAGAGTAATCTCAGTACTGTGGCTAGGACGATATGCAGACTATACATTGCTGAAAAGGTCTGTTTGAATTCAGATGAGATACAAGTTGGGATAGAACAACTTTTTCAAGATTTTTTACATGAATTGGGGATCAGAAACTGGGTGGTAGTTCTTTAAATCATTTTGGTTGAGTGTTAGTTTCATCAAAACAGAGGCTTTACAATGGCAGTTTTGAAAAATGATGGGAATTCCCCAGATGAGAGAGAGGTATTAATAACATCAGTTAGAGAAAGCAATATTGGAGCTAAGGACTCAAGCAGCAGTGATGTCGGAATTGGATGAAGTTCACATGATTTTAGTGCACTCTTCATCACCATTGTAAATCCATAGAGACAGGTTCCAATGCTGCTAATGGTTGCCACTGAAATTTTGTATCACAGCTGTATGGTGACGATGAGTCAATTGAAATGGTTTTGTCAAGCTTATATCTAATGGTTTGTACTTTGTCATGGAAGAAATTTTCAAACAGGTCCAGTCTAAAGCCGACTGGAGAGACGGTATTTGGAAGTGGTGTTCATTTGTTCCTTGTCATTAGCTTTTTAGTAATATCAAAGACCTTTTTGCAGCTGGAACAATAATAAAATGAAAACAAAAAAATGCATTAAAGTTATGCATTTGCTAAAATTTTGTGTTGATAGTGTCTGATGTGGACCCATCTCCTTCAATAAAGTTTTCAAGAAAGGGATGATTTTTCAGATATAAGAAATGGAATTTTGTTTTAAAAAACCAAACACATAATAAGATTATGATTTTTTTTTTCAACACATTATTGCCTATACCATATCAAGGAAATGAGAGCCAGGTGTCATTCCTAAGGACACTATAAACCAATCAACCCGCGATGACCTGGCTTGGT
The DNA here is from genome assembly GCA_016746295.1 of Potamilus streckersoni. NCBI lineage: Eukaryota > Metazoa > Mollusca > Bivalvia > Unionida > Unionidae > Potamilus > Potamilus streckersoni. The sequence goes on along the minus strand of JAEAOA010000328.1, from coordinate 386,809 downwards.
ATTGAACCTGCATCCCTTGAATCATGAGTCTGATGCTCTTCAAAATGTCACAGTATGGATGAATGGATGGTGGAATGCTATTTATGGAGATCATAGAGATAACAAAATTAAGATGAGTTAATTAGATATGATAAATAAAAAACAATATTGCACAATAATAAAATAAAAACAAATAACTGCAGTTAAACCATTCTAAATTATTATTAATGATTCTTAAAGTTGTTAAGAGCTTTTTATGTGTCACTGATACGTCTCAAATGAATTATTATTCACTGAGTATATATGCCCTCCATTGGCTTCTTCACTGCATAGGTGCGCCCTCCATTGGGTTCTCCATTGTATAGTGAATGATAGGATACTTCTTATGGCTGGGACTCCCATATTGTCCTAATATTCTTAGGACATACTAGGTTTGTCAACCCTTGTGGCGGGACTTCCTGGCAAGCACAACTCTCTTTAGCAGTCTCTCAACATGGCCTTAACCAAGTGGTTCATGTGACGGGGGCTCCTGTGTCCTGACATTCTTAGGATGTCCCAGGTTTTTCTGCCATTGTGGCAGGATTCCCTGGCTAGCTCAATCTCCCATTAGCAGTCTCAACCTGACCTTAAGCTACAGAATAAAAGTCATTTTGAGTACTCATAAGGTTAATTAGACTGAGTGACTGTTACATACAATGCCTTCATTCTCTGTTTTATACAAGAGCTCTCTAGGCTGTCCATATACCTGGGCTATCCATACACCTAACCCAACAATACACATAGGCTATCCATACACATAGTCTTTCCATACACATGGGCTATCCATACACCTAGCAGATCCATGCACCTAGCCTATCCATACAGCTGGGCTATCCATACACCTAGTCTCTCCATACACATGGGCTATCCATATACCTAGCAGATCCATGCACCTTGCCTATCCATACAGCTGGGCTATCCATAAATCTAGACTATCCATACACCTATTCTATCCAAACACCTATGCTATACATACACTGAGGTTATCCATACTAAATGTAAATACCTTTAGATATACTTTAACTCTTTTGTTGAAGAATCATTTAGTCAGAATCACTTTACAGCACATCGAAAACCATTTCAATTATGAAGTCTGTATGGTATTTGTCAATAGATACCCCATGATGTAATAGCTATGGTTAAATCAGATCACATTAAAAGAATGCCTTATTTGCCAGCAGATTTCGGCACTCAGACAAGTGTAATACAATTTGGTCCTAGTGAAATATTTGATGATTCTGTGGTCTATATTTTGAAGTGGAGAAACTTTCAATAAACAATTTACTTTCTATCCCCTGAAAAGTTATCATTGAGTTTATTGCAGTGGTATGTGTGCCAATGATTGAAAATTTATTTAACTACATTGACATGATTGTTGAGACAAATGGAAAAGTCTAATATTCAAAATGTTGAGTGTGTGACTGGTAGCCTTTGCAGGTTAGCCCAATGGAAAGTAAAAATTGATTTCATCTGTTATTCACATGTGTCAGTTGTGATTTGCGGATGTGACATGAATGCAGGAGAAAAGCTTACCTGCATAATTTATCTTGTATGAGTTGTTCTGGAAGTCTTTTTGTTATATTATATCTAACATGGATTTAAAGACAGAATGGAGAAGGAAATTTACTGAAAGTTTGAGATATCCTGTTCTGCCACCAATGTAAATATGCTTTAACATTTTTTTGTAAATTTGCTTTAGCCACATTTTTGTAAATATGTTTCAACATTTTTTTTCTGCAACTTAGCAGCTTGAATTTCTTAAAGCAGACGAATTGATTTTATGTGGCATTCTTTTATCTGAAGAAAATATTGGAAACATTTTAATTTTTTGTGTTCTTATTCTTGGTACATATTCAATTTTTTAATCATTACGAAATGTGTTTTCCAGAGATATAATGGAATGTATAAGTGGATAAACTATTATTGGTTTAATTTTTTTCTGTATGTCTCTAGGTGTTTATTGTCCCATAAAGTATCACATCCCCATGTGTAACATGAATACATAGCTTAATTTAATTTCCTTTTCCTGTTTCTTTTTTCATAAACAGACACATTTTCAATGACTATACACTGCTTTTTTTCTTTTTCATGAAAAAGACACACAGGTTCATTGACTTTACATGGCTTTTTTGTTCTTTTTTCTTCTTCTCTTCTTTGTTTTCATTTCTTTTCTCTTCTTTGTTTTCATTTTTTGTGCTTTCTTTTCAGTTTTCATTCCCATACTTTTTCACAAATAGGCAGTTAGATAAAGACAGTAAACAAGACACTGCATTGCTAAACCAACACTTAGTTGTACTGAACAAATTACATATCCCACTCTGACCTCTTTGTCAGATTATAGTGGCTTGACTTAACAACAGTGATTTTTGCTGTCTGCTTTTGGTTTGCCTAAGTATTCTTCTGAACAAAGTGAAACTTTATAAGAACTAATACAAACTATGGATAGGTAATATATTTTATAACATTTATTGAGCAAAGGACAAGTCTTACAAACCATTATTTATCAGAATTTGGCAATGATCTGTGGTTTATAGTCAGAGCAGATGTTTCAATAACATTGGTATTATTATAATTGTTGATTGTCTGGTAATTTATGTGTTGCTGTGATATTTTACTCTGCATTTTACATTTAATCTGAACATTTCAGCATTGACAAATTGCATAAATGCCTGATACTCTGAATTATGTAATAATTGTCTGAGTGAGGTAGTTTCCATGTTTTTAATTTTTTTTTTCAGCAGTAAGAAACTAACTCAGTTTAATATGGATACATCAAACTGATAACATCAAGAAGATTTTTTTTTGGCATGGTGTTTCACAACACAGCAACACAAAAATTATATTTAGTACAGAGGCAGTTAGAGTAATTAAAGCACCTTCAACTTGGGTTGAGCTGCAAGTAGGATTCGAACCTGCATCCTTTTGGTTATGAGTCCAGCATGTATACTACATATTAACATCAGTTTCTGGATGTAACATATCTTTTGTGCAACCTGAAATATTCATGTACAAGTTTCTTGGGACCATTATATAACACCACACAATACCAAGTTGTCCTTTTTTCTAGCTTTCTTCAAATATGGTCTACTTGCAGATATCCATTTTTGGAAGATTTTATGCATTTTTATTAAATTCTAGTTTAGTTTAATAATAGAGTAAATACTTGAAATAGTTATATAGTTAAATTGACAGGTTTTTACAAGATAAGCTCAGTACAAAATTATGTCATGATCTTTGATCTACATGTATAAGGATAAAAGTTTATTGAATTCATACTGTCAAGAGACATCCACAAGTTTCATTAATTTTCATTCATTAGTTCTATAGTTTTTTTTGCAAAAACAAGTCATTAAATTGTTATCTTCAAGGTGCTTTTCATATCCACAAACTGGGTTTAATACAAATCCATGAATACTTGTCTTCTTAATCATGCCTATGAGACATTGCAGATAAAAACCTGAGCCAGGAATTTGAACTTAAAATCAATCACAGAGTACTATCAACTCATTTATTGAAAAACAACTAAACACAAAGTCTGATAAAAATTTATGTGTACATGTAGAAATCCCTGACTGTTCGTATGCTCATTGACGTACAGAAATCCAAGCAGGGATCTTTGTCATGTCCTCAGTATGTTTTCAAAGTCATTTACACAGACATGTTTTGTGGTCAGATCTGCACCTTTTTACTCATGACATGAGTGTAATATTGCAACAATTGTTGAAGTGAAAACCCTATCACAGTACCTTGATTTATTTAAGGGAAGTAGTACTTCCATTTTTTTTAAAATTACAGTGGTTGCCAAGATTGAGGTCAGACAGGGACCATTTACAATTTAGTAGCAATTGGAAGATTTTTTGTAATGACTACATTGGTTTCCAAGATTGAGGTCAGACAGGGACCATTTACCATTTAGTAGTAATTGGAATAATTTTTAGATGACTGCAGTGGTTCCCAAGATTGAGGTCAGACAGGGACCATTTACCATTTAGTAGTAATTGGAAGACTTTTTGTAATGACTACAGTGGTTGCCAAGATTGAGATCAGATCAGGACCATTGTCAACCATCAAGGACCAGTCATTGTTATAGTGTTTAAGTGAAAATTCTATGTCAATTTGACCATACTATCTGGAGAAATAGTCTTAAGATATTTCCAAGCTGGCCTTCAAAAGCATCTTTAATTTTGGTGTATAGTATAGTAGCATATAGTAAAAAGTGTGTTAGTAAGAACCATATTTTGATGACCAGAAAAAAACAAATAAAACCACCAAGAACAATATTCTTAAAATGTTGGCAATGGTGGCAGTCAGATTGGAACCATTTATACTTAGCATCAACAAAATATCATAAATAAGTATTTTTGTAAAGCTGCATGTCTATATGACCATATGCACGTATTTTAGTGAAAGTTCCACATATCAATATGACCATAAGTAAGTATTGTAATGATTATAGTGTTAATTTGACGTAAGCAAGTATTTTAGCCAAACTGCATGTCAGTAGGACTACAAAGATTTGGTTGCTGTAGGGTTTAGTGCCATTTTTAAGCTCAAGATAGGCTATATTTAGCAGCCAGTATAAATGGTAGAGAAATAACCTGGGAAAACCCCCATAATGAACTACCAACCCACAAGAAGCTACTGGTAGGCTTTCTTACATACCCACATCGGTTGAACCCGAGACTCAAACCCATGCAGACAGAGGTGAGATGGCAATGATCCATAATAGTAGTACTTTAGACCACTCTACCACTCAGGCCCCTGACCACAAGGAAATATTTTAGTGAAATTACATATTATTTTGACCAATAGTAAGAATTTTAGTGAAATTGCATGTAAATATGACCATCAAAAAGTATTTAATGAAATCAGATGTTGATTTGACCAATGGTAAGTATTTTAGTGAAATTCTATGTCAATATAACCATACTAAATTCAAGAGGAATAGTTGGAAAAAAGATTTTCACAATATATTTTATTATGGTGGACATATTGAAGGTGAGACTGGTACCATTTTCCTTTTGCATCAACTAAATATACCACCATTCCTTTATGAGGAGTAGCAATAAGAACATTTTCAAGATGGCTGCCATGGCAGCTTTGCTAGAGGTCAAATGAATACCATTTTAAGTAAGGACTAGCATGCAGTCACTGTGGCCATGTTTTCATTGCTGTTTTCATATAGGAACAACTTCAGCCATTGTGGCCATGTTGGAGGTCAGATAACTACATTCACTGTGGCAATGTTGGAAGTCAGATCATTGCTATTTTTTATACAGGAACAACTACAGCCAATATGGACATGTTGTAGGTCAGATCATTGCTATTTTCATATGGAAAAAAAACTACAGCCATTGTTTCCATGTTAGAGGTCAGATCATTGCTATTTTTTTATATAGGAACAACTACAGCCATTGTTTCCATGTTAGATGTCAGATCATTGCTGTTTGCTTTATAAAGGAATGACAACAGCCATTGTGGCCATGTTGGAGGTCAGATGATTGCTATTTTCAGATGTGGAAAAACTACAGGTGTTGCAGCCATGTTGGAGATCAGATCAACTGGTACTGAAATCTCGATGACAGTGTGTCCATCCATTCAAGAGCAGTGACTCTAACAAGATTACGGTCATGGTGTTCAAAGCCAATAAGATATCATAGGAAGACTTTATATATATATATATATATATATATATATATATATATATATATATATATATATATATATATATATATATATATATATATATATATATACATACATACATACACACTCACACACAGTCACAGACGAACAGAATGTCATCTTAGTTGAAAAAAAATTGAAACAAAAGGATAATGACTGACTGAATTGATGACTTAAACTAATGACTGAATTAATGACAAATTTGATTAAACTGATGATGACAGAATTGATGACAGAATTTACAGGTTTAAATATGAGCCCTCTTGTTCAGGTACAAAAAAATGTAGGAATCTTCCTCTGCAAATAATGTAATTTTTAAAATATGTGTTGTACCAGTGGTAATGGGACAATATGCAAACATTTTAAGTGAAGATATATTAGACAGTATAGCTTGTCAGTTCTGAAAGGATGATTCAGACAGCTGCCTTGATTTATCTGTATACAAGTACTTAATACTAAAATGTTTCAAACACAGTTTCTAACCCATGCTAAAATATTTCAAATGTAGTTTCTAACCATGGAAATAAAAAACTTGTTAAATTCTGTGTGCTAAACATGTTGATATATCTGCTTTCAATCAAGCATGCTAATAGCACATTTCAAAAAATCATTTTCCATATTGTATAAATGCTGGGTTTTTTTTATCTCAATCTCAGAGTTATAATGGTATAATGGAGAAGTCTATTAATCCTTCACACTTTCAAGTGATTGGACATGAAAATTACCTAGTAAATTTGCAAAATATTTTGAAAAAATGCCAGAGATTCTGATTGGACAAGAATACTTCACTGTCTGTAGAGTTGCATCTTCTATTTGAAGAAGAAAAACACTTCAGAAAGGTGTTTTAAACTATATTTTTAATGTCCCTTAACAGCTTTTAAAACAAATATTAGAGTAAAAATTTTCAAAAAAATGGCTTGAAAAAAAGCTGAAGACATTTTTATGGATTTCATGATTTAGCACAATCTACCATAGTCTACCACAACAATCTGCCAGTCTACCACAACAATCCATCACAGTCTACCACAACAATCTACCATAGTCTACCATAATCTACCAGTCTACCACAACAATCTACCACTGTCTACCACAACAATCTACCACAGTCTACCACAACAATCTATCAGTCTACCACAATCTACCAGCCTACCACATCAATCCACCAGTCTACCACAACAATCTACCACAGTCTACCATAACAATCTACCAGTCTACCACAACAATCTACCACAGTCTACCACAATCTACCACAGTCTACCACAACAATATACCACAGTCTACCACAATCTACCAGTCTACTGGATCTACCACAGTCTACCACAACAATCTACCACAGTCTACCACAGCAATCTACCACAATCTACCAGTCTACCAAAACAATCTAGAACAGTCTACCACAACAATTTACAACAGTCTACCACAACAATCTGCCAGTCATCCACAATCTACCACAGTCTACCACAATGTACCTGTACCAGCCTACCAAAGTCTATCACAATCTACCAGTCTACCACAATCTACCACATTCTACCAGTCTACCACAATCTACCAGTCTACCACAATCTACCAGTCTTCCATAATCTACCACATTCTACTACATTTTGCCACAGTTTACTACAAAGTTTCAGTCTACCAAAATCTACTATGAAAATACTGCAATTGACCACAATCTTCTACAATTAGGCATACAAATACCACAATTCACCAGAATATATGCCACAGTTTACAACAATGTACCACAATCCACTATAATCTGCCTCAATTGCATGAGAAAATACCAGTCTACCACAATCCAGTCTACAGTCAATATATATGCCAACAATTGTTAAAAATCATTCATTAACTAGTTATTTAAAAATAATTATATTAATCAGAGACATACATAAATGTCATAATATTATGACAGTATTATACTGCATAAGTATAATTTAAATATTTAACAGAACAAAATGCAGATACATGGTGTATGACAAAGGTATATATAAAATATATATATATATATATATATATATATATATATTATATATATAAATATATATATATATATATATATATATATATATATATATATATATATATATATATATAACACATACTGGTCAAATGTAGTATTTTCACACTTGATTACAGAAGAATGTGGTAGATTGCAGTATTTTCGTATTCGATTGTGGTTCACAGTTGTTATGAGTCTATACTCTTAAAATAAGTAACGGAAAAGTGTGAAGACAACAAGCTTTGTAAAATTTAACATATAATTTATGACCTAGAATACAAAGTGAAAAATAAATAAAAAGGAACTTACGATATTGAGAATTAAATCCAAAAACAATCCAAGAATTAAAGACAAAATTCCTAGTAATAAAATGTCCTGAATAAAATTCAGTTCAAATTTCTTAAGAGATCCAAAATTTAAGGTGATGATGTGTCTATTATGGTATGCATAGTGGTGATGTGTCAACAGTCTCTTCTTGAATCACAAAACTATTGTTCCAGGTTTGAATTCAGTATAAATTCTTGATAGCAGTAGACTCTGGAAGATTGTTGTGGATCAAGCTTAATTGTCATAGACTGTAATTGATTGTGGTAGATTGTAATGGATTGTAATAGATTGTAGTGGATTGTAGTAGATTGTAATAGATTGTGGTAGATTGTAATTGATTGTGGTAGATTGTAGTGGATTATGGTAGGTTGTAATTGATTGTGATAGATTGTAATGGATTGTGATAGATTGTAGTGGATTGTGGCAGATTGTAATTGATTGTGATAGATTGTAATTGATTGTGGTAGATTGTAGTGGATTATGGTAGATTGTAATTGATTGTGGTAGATTGTAGTGGATTGTGATAGATTGTAGTGGATTGTGATAGTTTGTAGAGGATTGTGATAGATTGTAGTGGATTGTGATAGATTGTAGTGGATTGTGATAGATTGTAGTGGATTGTGATAGATTGCAGTGGATGGTGGTAGATTGTAGTGGATTGTGTTAGATTGCAGTGGATTGTGGTAGATTGTAGTGGATTGTGATAGATTGTAGTGAATTGTGTTAGATTGTAGTGGATTATGGTAGATTGCAGTGGATTGTGTTAGATTGTAGTGGATTGTGTTAGATTGTAGTGGATTGTGTTAGATTGTAGTGGATTGTGGTATATTGTATTGGATTGTGGTAGATTGTAATGGATTGTAGTAGATTGTAATGGAGTGTGTAGATTGTAATGGAGTGAGGTAGATTGTATTGGATTGTGGTAGATTGTAGTGGATTGTGATAAATTGTAGTGGATTGTAGTAGATTGTAGTGGATTGTGATAAATAGTAGTGGATTGTGATAGATAGTAGTGGATTGTGGTAGGTTGTAGTGGATTGTGGTATATACAAACTGGTAGATTGCGGTATTTTCATGCTTAATTATAGAAGATTGGTCTATTGATGTATGTTCTTAGTCTGTTGTGATGGATTGTAGCAGATTATGGTAGATTGTTTGGATTGTGGTAGATTGTGGTAAACCATGTTGCCATATTTGTACTGAGTTTCATTTTCTCAGAGATAAAATTCTTTCATGGGAAAGTATCTAAACTAACAAACATGTAGTGAACAGTTTTCTTATTTAATAAAAAGAAAGTTTAAGAAAATAAATGAAGAAGCAGTCTGCAGATCTTATAATTTCACTCCTCTTCAAAATTGATGAAGTCATGGTAAGTTACCATTCAGGTGCTGTGTTCATCAGTATGAAGCCCAAATTGTATAGTTCTCATTTAAATACTGTATTCATCAATATGAAGTCCGAATTGTATTATAGTTCTCATTCAAATACTGTGTTCATTAGTATGAAGACCAAATTGTATAGTTCTCATTTAAATACTGTGTTCATCAGAATTGTATTATAGTTCTCATTCAAATACTGTGTTCATTAGTATGAAGCCCAAATTGTAAAGTCTCATTCAAATACTGTGTTCATCAATATAAAAACAGAATTGTATTATAGTTCTCATTCAAATACTGTGTTCATTAGTATGAAGTCAGAATTGTATAGTTCTCATTCAAATACTGCATTCATCAATATGATTTCCAAAATGTATAGTTCTCATTCAAATACTGTGTTCATTAGTATGAAGTCTGAATTTTATAGTTCTCATTCAAGTACTGCATTCATCAATATGAATTCCAAATTGTATAGTTCTCATTCAAATACTGTGTTCATCAATATGAAGTCAGAATTGTATAGTTCTCAGTCAAATACTGTGTTCATTAATATGAAGTCTGAATTGTATAGTTCTCAGTCAAATACTGTGTTCATCAATATGAAGTCAGAATTGTATAGTTCTCAGTCAAATACTGTGTTCATTAGTATGAAGTCTGAATTGTATAGTTCTCATTCAAGTACTGCATTCATCACATGATTATAAAGATCTCATTCAGGTGCTATATTCATCAGTATAAGTCAGAATTGTACAATTGTCATTCAAGTACTGTGTTCATTAGCATGAAGTCTGAATTGTATAGTTCTCATTCAAGTACTGCATTCATCAATATGAATTCCGAAATGTAGTTCTCATTCAAGTACTGTGTTCATCAGTATGAAGTACAAATACGTTAGTTCTCATTCAAGTACTGTGTTCATTAGCATGAAGTCCGAATTGTATAGTTCTCATTTGAGTAATGTGTACATCAGTATAAAGTCCAAATTACATAGTTCTCATTCAAGTACTGTGTTCATTAGCATGAAGTCTGAATTGCTTAGTTCTCATTGAGTACTTTGTTGACAAGTATGAAATCAAAATTATATAGATCTCATTAAGGTGCTGTGTTCATTAGTGTCACAACCTCTCTACAGGATTAGGACTAATACGACAAAATGGAGGACATTTAAATTTTGAATGACACGTGAGCCCCTAGTCTGCAATGTCGATAGATAAAAAAAATGTGTAAACACCTCAAGGTAAAATGTATAACAATTTAATCAGCATTGATAATAACTGAAACTATTCAAGCAGTTTCTGGATAGAAATCTCCCAATTACACTACACTCATAAATTAATATATTAATTTGGCCTATTAACAAATGGCTTCTTTTTTCTATCATGTAAATGTTAACATCCTAATGTCAGAGACTCTTCTTCCATGCTCTATGTACAGTGTGATGGATGCTATCAATGTAATGAAAGAACCATTTCAGATGCAGTTGGATATGAATATTATCTCATAGACTTAACATGTCCCCCCTATGAATTTACTCTTGTTTAGAGGAGTTATGGACCCTGATTACTCATCCTCTTTGCTTCATCACAATTTGTTGGATTCCAATCAAATTTGAATTGTGTTTTCCGATTCATGAGATCTATAGATAACTTGTTTTCCATCCTCCATACTTTCGTTTCTACAGCATAATTTTAATAAGTTTCATTGAATTGCAACCAAATTTGGCATGCAGCTTTATGTTGAATGAGTTTAAGTTTAGTTGATTCCATATTATCATTTAGAAGAGTTATAACATCCTGTACAACTGTTCTCCTAACATTGCTTTCTGCAGCATGAATTTATTAAGGAGTAATTACATTTAGCCAAAAGTTATTCTGCACCATTATTTGATGAGACCTTCAGTGAGTTAGATTTCCAGCATTTCATAATTTAAAGAGATCTTCAGGGAGTTAGGATTCCAGCATTCCATTATTTGATAATATCTCCAGTGAGTTAAATTTCCAGCATTTCATTATTTGATTAGATTTTCACTGAGTTAGGTTTCCAGCATTCTATTATTTGATGAGACCTTCAGTGAGTTAGGTTTACAACATTCCATTATTGGATGAGATCTTCAGTGAGCTATGTTTCCAGCATTCAATTATTTGATGAGATCTTCAATGAGTAAAATTTCCAACATGTCATTATTTGATTAGATTTTCACTGAATTAGGTTTCCAGCATTATATTATTTGTGAGACCTTCAGTGAGTTAGATTTTCATTATTTGATGAGATCTTCACTGAGTAGGTTTCCAGCATTTCATTATTTGATGAGATCTTTAATGGGTTAGGTTTCCAGCATTTCATTATTTGTTGAGATCTTTAATGGGTTAGGTTTCCAGCATTTCATTATTTGATGAGATCTTTAATGGGTTAGGTTTCCAGCATTTCATTATTTGATGAGATCTTTAATGGGTTAGGTTTCCAGCATTTCATTATTTGATGAGATCTTTAATGGGTTAGGTTTCCAACATTCCATTATTTGCTGAGATCTTCAATGAGTTAGGTTTCCAGTATTCCATTATATGATGAGATCTTCATTGAGTTAGATTTCCAGCATTCTATGTCATAATTTTGAAGAGTTACAGCTGTTTAAGGCCCAGCCAAGCAAACTGGAAAGATCATAGCCCAGTATGTGTGATGGATTCATCATTACTAACATGTGTAAGAGTTTCATGAATCCTGATTTAGTCCAGATAATCTGTGTAACTTGTATTTAACCCCACCTCACCAGTTTTAATAAGATGATTGCCATAGAATAATACATTAGTGGACTCCAGCATCTTCCCAGCTATTCTCAAAAGCAAGATCAGACCATTCCATAGCTGGTTGACTCAAGCAATTTACTTTATGTGCCTTGTTATCTGACTCATTAGAAATGACCACAACATGATTTGAATCCTGGTGTCAGGACTAGACTCTGACAGTTATCCTTGTTGATGGGACAATTAAAACTTGAATTCTGACAAGATACATTTGCATCCAACCTATCTGTGCAAGTGGCTGACTGAAGAACTAATATTTTCAATCATCTTTTCAATATTATTGATTTTTAAGTGCCAAAAAGTGAACAACTGTTATAAATAAGGTAAACTTTAGCAAAACAGTTCAACCTCAGTGTTACTTTAGATTGCATATTGCAAATAAATTACTTAAGTTTCTTTAGACAAGTGACAGCTACTTTTTGGCAAGTGAATTTCACCATTCACTTGCTTAAATGAAAAAAAAAAAGTTTTACTATTTGATGTTCAGTCCAGAATCTGCAGGTAGCCTATTGTTTTTCACTCAGTAAATATTGCTAGCCTTTTGAATAAAATGGGAACTGCCTGATAGTTTACTTTTAAGGCCAGGTGTTGTGATTAAAATGGGAAATACCTGATATTTTACTGAGAAGGCCAGGTGTTGAGATTAAACAGAGAAATGCCTGATATATTACTGATAAGGCCAGGTATTGTGATTAAAATGGGAACTGTCTGATAATTTACTGATAAGGCCAGGTGTTATGATTAAATTTGGGAAATACCTGAGATTTTACTGATAAGGCTAGCTGTTGTGATTAAAACAGGAACTGTCTGATATTTTACTGATAAGGCCAGGTGTTGTGATTAAAATTGGATATACCAGATAGTTTACAGAAAAGGACAGGTGTTGTGATTAAATTGGGAAATACCTGCTATTTTACTGATAAGGGCAAGTGTTGTTATTAGATTGGGAAATACCAGATATTTTACTGATAAAGTCATGAGTTGTGATTAAATTGGGAAATGGCTGATTATACTGACAAGTCCATGAATTGTGATTAAAATGGGAAGTACCTAACAATTTGCTGATAAGGCCAGGTGTTGTGATTTAATAGGGAATACCTGATATTTTGCAGATAAGGCCAAGTTGCTGAATTAAATTGGGAAACACCCAAGAGTTCACTGATAAGTCCAGGTATTGTGATTAAAGTGGGCAATACCTGATATTTTACTGATAAGGCCAGATGTGATTAAAATGGGGACTGTCTGATATTTGAATGATAAGGCCAGGTGTGGTGATTAAAATGAGAACAGTCTGATATTTGACTGATAAGGCCAGGTGTTGTGATTAAAATGAGAACAGTCTGATATTTGACTGACAAGGCTAGGTGTAGTGATTAAATCCAGGAGAAATGCCTGATATTTTACTGATAAGGCCAGGTATTGTAATTAAAATAGTAAATACCTGATATTTTGCAGAAAAAGGTAAGTGTTGTGATTAAATAGGGAAATACTTGATATATTACTGATAAGGCCACCTGCTGTGATTAAATTTTCAAATACAGGATGTTTTACAGATAAGGGTTGTGATTAAATTGGGAAATACCTGATATTTTACTGATAAGACCAGATGCTGTGATTAAAATGGGAACTTCCTGATATATTAAATCTCCTTTTAAACTAAAAACTGTAAATTTCCTCTTTCATTTTCAGCCGAGAAGAGATGAGTGACCTTGCTGGTCAAGCAGAAGAGGAGGTGGAAGAAAACAAGCTGGACAACAGCGAAGAAGGGAGGTTCATATGCTGGGGTTGTGGAGAGTTTGGACAACACTGTCATGGCCAGACCAAAGACGTATCTTTTGCTGATGGACTGGTATCCAAGTTCTCAAAACAGTACAACATGAGAATCAAACTAGTAGGCTGTGGAGCCAGTCACACTGTAGCTGTTACAAGTAAGTTATGTTGCATTATATTATAACAACAGAAAAAGCTACCAAAATATGGCTTAAATGATATTTAGACAATGTCTGTTTTTACATTCTAAGTACAGTAGTCCCTCTTGGAATGGAGGAATGGCATGTTTACAATTATATATAAATAGTATCTGATCTTTATCAACTCAGTACCATCAACAAATTCTTCACTTACTCTGTACTTTCCAGATGCTTAAGTCTGTTATTTGAGAATTACCAATCTCCCTGAAGTAACCTTGACTCTATATGTACAAATCTGGTACTTCTTTTTATAGCAATCTAGGTTACTTTATCTTTACATCTGCAATTCATGAACTGATGTACAGCAATATAGGTTACCTTACCCTGACATATGCAGACCTGGTACTGATGAACATCAGTCTAAGTTATCTTATCTCTTCTGGAACTGGTGTTGGAAATTTAAGAAACTGCATAAACAGTTTCAACTAAGTTTCCAGATCTATGTGTTGTGACACTTGAGGTTGACTGTGAAGCACTTGCTTTACATTTTCTAAAGAAGTTGGTAACTGGGTCAGTCTTATTAATGCTGTCCTAGTTATTTTAGATGGATGGGCATGACTGCTACAACAAAGGCATTATTATCTTTGTAGCTCTTTTTCATGTCCCTGTTTACAATTTAGACATTTTTAGACAAGGGAGATAAATCTGGAAAAAATTATTTGTATTTGTAGATATTGTCCCTTGGACTATGAATATTTGCTAACACAAATGTTCTTACATAAATATGACTATACATCAACATATGCCATTATTTGAAAACAGATCTGCCAATAAGTGGCTATAAGTTAGACTGAGGGAAACATGCATGTCAAGTTCTGCTTTAATTTGTCATAGGGAGAATAGAAAATATTGTTGCTAAAGATATTTAACTCACATTCCCTCAGAACAATACATTCATTAATGTATAGAAGGGGTTAAAACCAGACAACCAGCTTAATTTATAAACAAGATTTAGGTTCTTTCAGTAATTGCTTTGACTAATGTATTAAAATAAACCACACAGAAAACAACAAAACTAAAGGAAGATTCTGTAATTTTATGCAAAGTTATATTTATTGTTAGATACATTCTTACTCTTTATTCTACAATAGGAGAGCCAGCTTTATGTGCTCATTTGCAAATAATAACAATAATAGTAATTATTTATTTATTTATTTTTTATGTATTTATTTATTAATTTTATTTATTTATTTATTTTATTTATTTATTTAAACACAGGGATTTACAAAATCCACTTTTCCAACTCCTCAGATGAGCTCAAAAATTGACTTGGGCAAGCTCAAGTTTTCAAGGTCAAAAGATTGATGTAGAGAGCAAGAAAGAAGCCATGTTCTGTTCCTAATGCTTTATGTTCTGCAAGATTTTATACCCTTGGTTTTACCACAGTGCTAGCATTAGTACCTTTATTTACTGGATTCTTCTATTTCAGAACTGGCTACAGTTTCTTTCATCTATCAATCCTTTATTTAAATGATATAAAATCAGTCTGTCATTTCCATCTTGTAGTCAGTGTCAGTCAGTCTTCCATTTTCTCATGCAGATATTGTAATATAAACAACTTTATATACCCTCCACTTTTCCTAGGTCACAATTCTGAAAATCTGTTGTCATGTTAAGGGAAAATTATTCCAAACTCTAAGCAAAATTTGTTTCTGGAACCTTGTAAGCTCAAAATCAAGACTTTATCAATATATCTAACTGAAGTTAATATGTTTACATTTATTATTATCTTAATACACAGTATAAACCTACAATGATAGACAAATATTTGCTATGTATTATGTTTGTTGCAAAATAAATATCACTAGTTAGGTAGGCACTTAAAATCTATGATCTTGAAGAAAAAAAATTATACATACAAATTAAATATGCATAACACTTGTCACTTCCATTTTAATCATAATATTTGTAATATATCTTGGAATTTACCAAATTCCAGGTCCTAGCCTTGCTTGGGTTAGTTTTGTCAGATTGCTGACCTTAAACATTTGGCTTGTCAGAAATTTCTTTGATGCATGTCACCAAATATATGGTGAGTAGGTGTAAATTTTTAATAATATATTTTGTGAGATTTCTTTGACAGGCATGTATCCGATTAACAGACATTCATCTCTAACTTTCAACCACCAGGAGGATTTTGTTCAAAGAATGATCAATGTACCAAAATGTAGCACCCACATGTGTCATTTATGATCTGTTGTATATGAGATAATTACATGAGACAGATATATACTGACTATTTAGCAAACAATTAAATGGGTAAAAATAAGTGTTCTCAATCTCAAAAGTCAGTGTGTCAAATACTTTTATACATATTGCTGATTTCAAGGTGATAATTAAGTAAATGGATAAAGTAAGTGTTCACAACTGTGAGTACAAACAAAGAATTGCCAACAGTCTAGCTTTCATTATTGTAGATCTAATTTTGAGGAGAAACTTCCTTAAAATTTCCCATTTTTATATTTTATCTTATTTTCTTAGTCATGTTTGGACAGTATGTTTGGGGATAGCACAGACTTTCCTAGGGAAAGGTCAATTTTCCAGTTCCCTTGGAAAGCTCATGCTTATAAAATTTGTAAATCATTGCAATATATCATATATGTGAGAGAACCAGAACATCAGATCAGTAGACTTCAACATAGCCAGGATGTCCAGTCAATAGATTTCAACAGAACTAGGATGTCCAGTCAGTCAATTTCAACAGTCAATTTCAACAGAACCAGGACATCAGATCAGTATATTTTAGATTTCAATAGAATGAGGATATTATCCCATTAGATTTCAACAGAAAAAGAGGATGCCAAATCAGTAGCTTTCTATAGAATTAGGTCATCCAATCAGTAGATTTTAATAGAATCAGGATATCAGATCAGTAAATTTCAATAGAACCAGAATCTAAGATCAGTATATTTCAAAAGAACCCAGATGCCATTCCATAGATTTCAATAGAACCAGAAGCTATAATCAGTATATTTCAAAAGAATCCAGATGCCAGATCAGTAGATTTCATTAGAATCAGGATATTATCCCAGTAGATTCCAACAGAAAAGAGGATGCCAAATTAGATTTGCTTTCTATAGAATCAGGTCGTCAGATCAGTTGATTTCAAAAGAATCATGACATCAGATCAGTAGATTTCAATAGAATCAGGATGTCAGATCAGTAGATTTCAACAGAACCAGGACATCAGTTAAGTAGCTTTCAACAGAACCAGAAGCTCAGATCATTAAATTTTGAAAGAACCTGGATGCAAGATCAGTAGATTTCATTAGAATCAGGATATTATTCCAGTATATTTCAACAGAAAATAGGATGTCAAATCAGTAACTCTCTATAGAATCACGTCATCAGATCAGTCAATTTTGAAAAGAATCATGACATCAGATCAGTAGATTTCAATAGAATCAGGATGTCAGATCAGTAGATTTCAACATAACCAGAACCTCAGATCAGTAAGTTTCAAAATAACCTGGATGCCAGATCAGTAGATTTCATTAGAATCAGGATATTATACCAGTAGATTTCAACAGAAAAGAGGATGCCAAATCAGTAGCTTTCTATCGAATCTGGTCATCAGATCAGTAGCATTCAATAGAATCATGACAGTAGATCAGCAGATTTCAACAGAACCAGAAGCTCAGATCAGTATATTTCAAAAAAACCTGGATGCCAGAGCAGTAGATTTCATTAGAATCAGGATATTATGCCAGTAGATTTGAACAGAAAAGAGGATGTCAAATCAGTAACTTTCTATAGAATCAGGTCATCAGATCAGTAGATTTCAAAAGAATCATGACATGAGATCAGTAGATTTTTGATTTCAACAGAACCAAGACAACAGATTAGTAGATTTCAACAGAACCAGAACCACAGATCAATAGATTTCAAAAGAACCCAGATGCCAGATCAGTAGATTTCATTAGAATCAGGATATTATCCCAGTAGATTCCAACAGAAAAGAGGATGCCAAATTAGATTTGCTTTGTATAGAATCAGGTCATCAGATCAGTAGATTTTAATAGAATCAGAACATCAGATCAGTAGATTTCAACAGAACCAGAACCACAGATCAATAGATTTCAAAAGAACCTGGATGCCAGATCAGTAGATTTCATTAGAATCAGGATATTATACCAGTAGATTTGAACAGAAAAGAGGATGCCAAATCATAAACTCTCTATAGAATCAGGTCATCCGATCAGTAGCATTCAATAGAATCAGGACATCAAATCAGTAGATTTTAATAGAATCAGAACATCAGATCAGTAGAAGTAACATAAGCAGGTCATTAGATCAGTCGATTTCAACAGATACTTGAAGTCAAATCAATAGAATTCAACAGAATCAGATCATCATAACAGTAGATTTGAAAATTTGGATCTGTAGAGTGCTTTATAAACCAGCAGATTTTTTTTTTCATACAGATGTTAACAAATTTTCATGTTTTAAGGCAATGAAAACAAAACATGTCAAGTGGATTGTTTGCCATGGTATGTTTTCTCAATCATAACACTAAACTTCTTACTCCTACACATATTTGCAACATTTCTATCCTAAGGGAAAGGGGAAATGAATATTTATGCTCACAAAATTTTCAAATGGAGTTTCTGTAAGTGTCAACTTATCCAGTGTTGATCCAGTTTCAAACAAGGCCTTCAAACTGTTTGTGTGTTTGTTACAGAAGAATCATTGCTTCTTTGTAATGGTGTCTACATACACCTCTGTATACAAAATTAAAATTCACTTAATATAATACAAACAGTGCAAAGTCACAATCTTTGCTCTTTCCCTGCACTCAGTGATTTCCAAGCATTGGTGAACATACAATGTTTCTTACCAAGTTTTTTTTTAGAATGGAAGAAAGCACATATTTTGATATTTTGACATAAATTGACTGAGAAAAGATAGGAAGTGCACTTAAATGTACCTTTTTTAAAAAATCAGAATACATAAGTGTTTCTGTTGGAATCTTCAGTTGGTCTCTCCTTTGTATTCTGCCAACAGTTGGCCAATGTTTAGTCAAAGACTCAAAAACCATTATGGACTACCTTGATTCCTTTACTACTTATAGTACCTGGAAAACATCCCACCTTTGTGTTTAAACTCCCCAATTTGCAACAGTTGGGTAACCAATTTACAACTTGTTGTCTACACAGGTCAGCCATAGTTTGACAATTCCAAATCTATCTATTCATTGTTCTACTAGTTCTTGCACTGGATGAACAGTTCTTGTCTCCAGTAGACTGTTTATTACTGGTTTCTCTAGTGTGTTGATAGAGGATGACAAAAATTCCAATTTATAGCTTTTTAAAAAGATTGTTTTTCAAAACTGTAAAATATTAGTTATAATATGGCATGTGTGGTAGACAGCCTTTAAAACTATTTTTGTTCTACTGCTGGTGGAATCACATATATGACATATTGACAGTAAATCTTTTGGTGTTTAACCATTCTTACTTCTATGCCTCAACATGGTGACAGTAATTACATTGGGCATTTAGCCATTCTTACATTTAGGCGTCAGTATATTGACAGTAATTACATTTAACATTTAGCCATTCTTACATGTAGGCCTCAGTATATTGACAGTAATTGCATTTGGCATTTAGCCATTCTTACATTTAGGCCTCAGTATATTGACAGTAATTACATTTGGCATTTAGCCATTCTTACATTTAGGCCTCAGTATATTGACAGTAATTGCATTTGGCATTTAGCCATTTTTTACATTTAGGCCTCAGTATATTGACAGTAATTACATTTGGCATTTAGCCATTTTTTACATTTAGGCCTCAGTATATTGACAGTAATTGCATTTGGCATTTAGCCATTCTTACATGTAGGCCTCAGTATATTGACAGTAATTACATTTGGCATTTAGCCATTCTTACATTTAGGCCTCAGTATATTGACAGTAATTACATTTGGCATTTAGCCATTCTTACATTTAGGCCTCAGTATATTGACAGATTGCATTTGGCATTTAGCCATTTTTTACATTTAGGCCTCAGTATATTGACAGTAATTACATTTGGCATTTAGCCCTTTCTCCATTTAGGCCTTAGTATATTGACAGTAATTGCATTTGGCATTTAGCCAGTTTTACATGTTGGCTTTTACTTATTAACACTAAGTACATTTGGCATTAGCCACTTACATATCAGACTCAACATATTTGCAGTAATTACATTTGGTATTTAGCAATTTTGACATGTTGGCCTTAACATATTGACAGCATTCATTTGAAATTTAGCCATTCTCACATTTAGGCCTCAGTATATTGACATTAAGTGCAAATGGCATTTAGTAATTCTTACATGCTGGCCTTAACATGCTGACAGTAGTTATATTTAAATTTAGCCATTCTTACATTTATACATATATTGACAGTAATATCAAAAGTAATAAGATTTTACATATAATGAATACATTAAACTCAGTAAGATAAAATGCATCAATTGCATTTTATATAGTGACCTACAATGTAGCATCTTTCCACACAACTATCATTTTTACACAAAAGTACTTATACACACAAGTATATGGAAATGTTTTTCTAACAGAAATGGCATTTATCCACACCTATGCACAATAGGCAAGATAGATAGATAGATAGATAGATAGATAGATAGATAGATAGATAGATAGATAGATAGATAGGTAGGTAGGTAGGTAGGTAGGTAGGTAGGTAGGTAGGTAGGTAGGTAGGTAGGTAGGTAGGTAGGTAGGTAGGTAGGTAGGTAGGTAGGTAGGTAGGTAGGTAGGTAGGTAGGTAGGTAGGTAGGTAGGTAGGTAGATAGGTAGGTAGGTCAGTTGGTCAGTAGGTACGTAGGTAGATGGATGGATGGATGGATGGATGGATGGATGGATGGATGGATGATGAAACAAGTCAACAAAACAAATACATTCATTTGAAATAAGTCAACAAAACAAATATATTCATTGAATTTGATACTGTGACAAATACTTATTGTTAGTCTTTACATGGATATCACACACACACACACACACACACACACACACACACACAAAAGAAAGATTTTCTGAAATGATCAACTAAATGAGACTATAAAGATAATACAAGGGAAATAAGTGTAAAAGTGCCTGTCCATAGAAAGCTACAGTTATTTCCCCTTAATCATTACATTTGTTAGTTTTCCTAAATTTCATCATACTAGGTTCACTTTACATTCAAATGATAAAAACTTCATTTTCATGGATAACTTTATCTGTCATAAAACATTACAGTACCATTAAAGGTCCAAATTGGTAGTCCGAAGAAGTCATTGGCACTTGCTGATTGTCATCATGTCATGTAATGAAAAGATAGCAAAATGGTGGTATTTGCAATCTTAGAAATATATCCATTTTGACAAAGCTCCTTATTTTATAAGACAGTATTTAATGATAATCATATTGTAATATACAAAGATTTTTAAGGCTGACTCATAAAAACACTTTTTGTTAAAAAGAAGATCATATTTAGTGTTATTCAAACAATGATCATAAAATTACACAAATTAAAAAATAAATTGGAACAGTATAATGTAATTAAAATATCATATAATACAGTAAGAAATCTTAATAAATCACATATTTTTTTTCAGTTTTCTGTAATATGCTGCACCAGAAGTGATTTTGGAAATTAAATTTTTATTGTCACTAAATTGAGATAAAGGTAAATAACCTGTGAAATACATAAGTAAATAAAATATCTGGATATGGTTATTTTCAGTCCCAAGTGCAAATGTAGTTTTAAAGCAGAAAATCATTTGGATACACTTTTGTCCTGGATTTTCTGGTTCAAGTATAGTCTACTTGAAATATGCTTGTGCTAAGATCGCTATGTGCCACATTCGGATTAAAAAGAGGCAAGGTCTGTTTGAAGATTT
Organism: Potamilus streckersoni; assembly: GCA_016746295.1. Taxonomy (NCBI): domain Eukaryota; kingdom Metazoa; phylum Mollusca; class Bivalvia; order Unionida; family Unionidae; genus Potamilus; species Potamilus streckersoni. The sequence goes on along the minus strand of JAEAOA010000328.1, from coordinate 364,747 downwards.
ATTTTTGAGGCAAATTGTTATTTATAAAGAACTCCTTGCTATTCAACAATATTGACATTATTTGTTCCTCTGAAAGCTTTATAGAGAATTGATTCCACCTTGAATTTGTTTTAGTTTATCAGCTTTGTCTTACATGTAATTATTTTTATCTGTGTGAGTGATAGGTGATAGTAGTTTGGGGCTAAAGGTCATTGTGAGCTCTCCCTACATATTATCTATATTAGGATAAATAAAACACAGCTTCCAAATGCTACTTATATCTTTAAGATTATAATTTGTGAGGAAAAGGCAAAAATAAAAAGCCAACAAATTTTACAGGATTCTAGAAAAGTCTGCAGAGATTCCTTTGGTCAGGTGTAAAACAAAGACCTAGTTTGAATGATCCATACCAGACCTTTGTCCAGTTTGTTTTTATTCATAGCAGTTAAAGGTGTACATTTAATTCTGAGCTAGTTATATTAATCCAAGGAGATGGTGGACTAACATGTTGGTCATTTTCATCTAACATGTTTAGTTGATTCAGCCTATTTCACTAATGATATGCATAAGTCTGTGAAAACATGAAATTGAGGATAAAAACTATAGCACATATTATGCATGTTCATGGTGTTCATGGTGCACACAGCTCCAAGTGTGTCACCAATCTTGGAATATACAGTTGATTATGGGTGTTTTGTGTTGACCACTTCAGTATTTGGCATTGGTTGGTTACTATATAGGAAGCCATTCTATGCTGCATTATACATGCAGTGTAGACCTAGATTCCTTCTTTACCATATATCTAAGTATAAACATTAACTCTAAAAAATTTATGGGAGTTTAAACTTGAAATAAATCTACAAATAAATCTCATTTTTCACAAGAACTTTTTATGATAAATCAGTCTTTTCAGTAGAAAATTAGTTTTAAAAAGAAAGTTTGTAAGTACTTAGATTGAATATTGAAAACTATTTGTTTTCTTTAAAATGATATAATTGTTTGATTTGTCAGCTTGTTGAAAATCAGATACCCAAAGAGAATTTAAAGATTGCAAAATAAAGTACCGTAGAGAGAAAAGTGATTGATACTTTGATTCAGGGATTTTGGGGATAATGTGAAGATGGAGAGGAAGATAACAGGGTATAGGGCTCTTAGCTTGTATAACACACAACCAGGAAGGAAACTTGTAAGGGTACTGGGACCCTGTTTCAAACCCTTCCTATTCTTAAGTGTCCATACCAATAAATACAGAAACCTGTGTCTTGCATGCTTCAATGAATAAAACTCTCTCATTTGTCTATCTAGTAATTTTTGATCCTGTTGGAAAAATTTAATTTTTACATGTCTACAACAGAATTTGAGCTGCAAATGTTTCAAGCTTGCACCTATGTTCCACCTACAGCTAACCTGACTGGTCTGTTATTGAAAATACAGTAAAACCCATCCTAACAGTCATCTTTACACAGCAGTCACCTGGTCCCAATGGCCATTCTAATCCCCCTTCCTCAGCAAATTTCCTATATAAATGTTATGTAATGCCACCTACTTTCTGCAGATAGATGCCAGGTTTTTCCTAACCTGCCTTATGTGGGAGTTGAGCATATCCACAGAGAACACACCATATATGTATATTTTGTGAATTTGTTGAAGAATGCACATATATCACTCTTGGTAATAATAATAATAATAATAATAATAATAATAATAATAATAATAATAATAATAATAATAATAATAAGAACAACAACAACAACAACAATAATAATAATAATAATAATAATAATAATAGACATATTGAGCACATTCTATTTGTTGAAAAAATATTTTTAAAAGCTGTAACAGAGAGTACCTGTATACCTGTATATAGAGACAAGTTTTGTCAGAATAGTTATCCATTTGTTCTGGTATATGAAATCCCACATTCCATGTAATCATATTTGTTGGTTTGACCTTGAAAATTTGGTTTTTATTATTATATATGGCCTTGTAAGCTTCCTTTGGTATTAAATATGGCCTGTAACCTTTTTTTGGTATTAAATATGGCCTTGTAAGCTTCCTTTGGTATTAAATATGGCCTTGTAAGCTTCCTTTGGTATTAAATATGGCCTTGTAAGCTTCCTTTGGTATTAAATATGGCCTTGTAACCTTCCTTTGGTATTAGATATGGCCTGTAACCTTTCTTTGGTATTAAATATGGCCTTGTAATCTTCCTTTGGTATTAAATATGGCCTTGTAATCTTCCTTTGGTATTAAATATGGCCTTGTAACCTTCCTTTGGTATTAAATATGGCCTTGTAACCTTCTTTTGGTATTAGATATGGCCTTTTAACCTTCCTTTGGTATTAAATATGGCCTTGTAGCCTTCCTTGGGTATTAAATATGGCCTTTTAACCTTCCTTTGGTATTAAATATGGCTTTGTAAGCTTCCTTTGGTATTAAATATGGCCTTGTAAGCTTCCTTTGGTATTAGATATGGCCTTGTAACCTTCCTTTGGTATTAAATATGGCCTTGTAGCCTTCCTTGGGTATTAAATATGGCCTTGTAACCTCCCTTTGGTATTAAATATGGCCTTGTAACCTTCCTTGGGTATTAAATATGGCCTTGTAACCTTCCTTTGGTATTAGATATGGCCTTGTAACCTTCCTTTGGTATTAAATATGGCCTTGTAACCTTCCTTTGGTATTAAATATGGCCTTGTAACCTTCCTTTAGTATTAAATATGGCCTTGTAACCTTCCTTTGGTATTAAATATGGCCTTGTAACCTTTCTTTAGTATTAAATATGGCCTTGTAACCTTCCTTTGGCATTAAATATGGCCTTGTAACCTTCCTTTAGTATTAAATATGATCTTGTAACCTTCCTTTGGTATTAGATATGGGCATGAACCTTCCTTTAAAATCACATAGAATTGGTCCTTGTGGTAATCCAAATCTAATTGTTCCAGGTTCAAACAGAGCATTATTTATATAAACATGTTGTGATCTCTCACTTAAGTATGAAGTAAACCATCTAACTGTGCTTTCATCACATTGGTAGATTTTCAGTTTCTTCGAAAGGATTTCATGATCCACCATGTCAAAAGCTTTCCTGAAATCTTCAAATACAGATCCTCTTATTCTGCCTTGATCAAGTGCTTGAAGCCATTTATCAGTTAGCCTGATTGATTAGGTTAGGGTGTAACAGAAGGTGTTTGGTTAAATATGATATGAATGAATCATGGACATGCTTTTCAATCAATTGTGACAAGTTTGGTAGTATTGAGATTGGCCCATAGTTATCAGCATCATCCATAGGACCAGACTTGTGAATAGGAGTTACTTTTGCAGTTTTCCATATTTTGGGGACAGATGAGGCTGCAATACTTAAATTGATTATGAATGTTATGCTATCTACAATAGCAATTGTAACCTTCTTTTAGTATTATATATGTCATTGTAACCTTCCTTTGGTATTAGATATGACCTTGTAACATTCCTTTAGTATTATATATGTCCTTGTAACCTTCTTTTTGTATTTCATATGTAAGTGTAACCTTCCTTTACATATGGTCTTGTAACCTTCATTTAGTATTACATATGGGCTTGGACCTTCCTTTAAAAGCACATATGGCCCTCTAACCTTCCTTTATGTCGACCTCTAACCTTTTTTATTATAATATATGGGCTTTTAACCTTCCTGTAGTATTACATATGGCATTGTAACCTTTTTTAGTATCACATATGGCTTTGTAACCTTCCTGTAGTATTATATATGGCTTTGTAACCTTCCTGTAGTATTACATATGGCTTTGTGACCTTCCTGTATTATTACATATGGCTTTGTGACCTTCCTGTAGTATTACATATGGCTTTGTGACCTTCCTTTTGTATTAAATATGGCCTTGTAATCTTCCTATAGTATTACATATGGCTTTGAGACCTTCCTGTATTATTACATATGGCTTTGTGACCTTCCTGTAGTATTACATATGGCTTTGCAACCTTCCTGTAGTATTACGAATTGCTTTGTAACCTTCCTTTAGTATATCTCCATTGCTAATACAAATGGCCTTGTAACTTTCGTTAACTATTACATGTGGCCATTTAACATTCCTGAACTTTTACATGTGGCCTTATAACTTGCCTTAACAATTACATGTTGTCAGTTTGTTGAAAATTTTCCACAACTGTGTAATACTTTTAATTTAAAATTTGATATTGAAGATACCATAAAAATATAAGATGGTCTTTATTGTGATGATTTGCTTGCTTATAAGTACTTTAAAAATAAGAAACTCTCATTGAGAAGTGGAGAAGTTAACTTTTTTTATCATTGGTTTTAAATATCCATGAAATTAAATCCACCATGAAAAATAGTATTGTGAAATAACACCTAGGTAAAACTGTGTACCACCCACAAAGTTGTATCCTTATGATGCAAACAGTGTACCACCCACAAAGTTGCATCCTGATGATACAGTGTACCACCCACAAAGTTGTATCCTGATGATACAAACAGTGTACCACCCACAACATTGTATCCTGATGATACAGTGTACCACTCACAAAGTTGTATCCTGATGATACAAACAGTGTACCACCCACAACATTGTATCCTGATGATACAGTGTACCACCCACAAAGTTGTATCCTGATGATACAAACAGTGTACCACCCACAAAGTTGTATCATGATGATATTGTATATTTGCTCCATTTACCATTTGAAATGTTTTTGATTTTTACAGTAGATGAAACATTACTCCAATTGCTACAGTTATCTTTGATGACTGACACCAGAATGTCAGGACCTCTTCTAATTCAGGACAAATTTTATTGACATCTGGCTCCTTAGAATGATGAATAAATGATGCAAAATTGGATCAACAGTCACAGACATCGCATGATTGCCCAAAAATTAAATTCTGGCTCTGTGTCAGTTTTGGTTATGAGCTTGAACAGTTTTATTCATGATGATTTATTTATGGAGAAAATAAGAATTATGGAGGCAAGAAATCTCACCTTTTTTGTGCCTGTTTATACAGACAAGTGCTAGAATACTTTGATTTGTAAATAATTCTGTTGTCCACTTATTCTTAATTATGACAAATTATCATCACATAAGATTATAATCTACAGGTCTATGAAATTTCTTGCAAAGTTTTTGTTATGCATTGTCAAGTAGATTTTTGTTATTTGTTTGTTTAAACATTTCATTTTCCCTGCATAGTACCATGAGCAAATAAGAAAAGACAGGATTGTAAATTCATTGCATCTCAGTAAGATGATCAAATCACAGCATGTTTCCTGCAAGTCTTTACAGATAATGTCAGAGATGAGAAGTTATCCTACAGTAAGTACCAGATTCATTGATCTCAGAATAGTTAGGAACTTTGAAAGCATTACCATATGTACTCACTTATAAGACTTGTCTGACTACAAACTGCATAGACCCAGATCTGCCATTACATAATGCAGCAGCAGATTTAAGTCTGCACATTCAGTAAAAAAGCAATCAGTAGAACAAACAGCATAGACCCTGATCTGTAGGCACATTATGCTACAGCAGATCAGGATCAATGTTATTTGCAGTTGGACTTGACTTATAAGAAAGTTGATATGGTTTCTATCATACATATATGTAGTGTTTCTGTAATGTGATGGTTATAACATAGTCTCTATGTTTGCAAAGTGAGTACTCATGAGGATTGACTATTTTTGATATGTTATGACAGATGCATTTCATATTGGACAGAAATTGTCTATCTGTTAACTTAAAGATAACTTTATTCCTAGGGCTAAAATTGTCTATTTTAGGAAAACTTACATGTAATGGTTAGGGATGAGGCACATAGTTGGCTGGTCAATGACAGTATTATACAGTTGTGACCTTGCCTTATCAGTCAATAATGCAAGTGGAGTGTCAGAACATGGAATGATCGGTTGGTTTCACAAAATTGGATGAAATCAGGCCAAACAATGCCGAGATAGAATTCTGTCAATTTGATTAGTCTGCTGTCTGATTTCTGTAACAGATTTTTGAGGACCTCATGGGTTGTTTTTACCTTAATATTTTTTATTAATGAGACAACACATTCTCATGAAATTTATAGATGATAAATTTAATTATTCCAAGCAGCGCAATCAATGCTTGTCAATTCCAAAAAGATATTGGGTTGTGCTTCATGCAGACCGATAGGATGAAAGTTGAATTAACATGCCTGTACATGGAATTCTAAACTGAAATAGGACCTGGAGAATATCTTTCCAGAGGAATAAAGCAAAGTTATATATTTTTTTTTGATTTATTGAGGCTGCCAATAATCAGTCATTGGAATCAGGTACATCAAATTAATATGAAAATATATGAATTTGGGACCAACCTTTTTGGCTGAATCAGCATAATATATTTAGCTGCCATTTCATCCACATAAAATAGTCGGTTATGTGTTAAAAGTGCCATTAAAACTAATAAAACAAATAAAAAACAATGTGGAGGGCACACAATAGTTGACATTGATAATACAGTGGTAACGCTGTAGCTTTGTTTTCTTAAACATAAAGATTGATTACCAATAGATCCAGGTTTAATATAATCAGTCAAGTTCAGATGGTTTTTTTTCTCTAGTATTTCCCATTTCCACTTGAGGGCTTCATGGCCCCTTAGAAAAATACTGTCATCCAGAGTGCATAGTGTTCATGAAATTTATGCTGAGTCATTTGCATCAGTGACCTTTGAACCCTGAATCAGCATACATGTGATAAATGCAAACAATAGTCATTAGTACAAATGTCATTATCATTAGTTCATGTAAGAACAAAATTGTTTCTTTTTAATGTTTATTAGCAACTGTGATAGTCTTCTTCATTCATTTGATTGTGCAACATTAATTACAACTCGGGTAGTGAATATGTTATGGGGTTCTTTAATGCAAATTTTCTGTTTCTATCTGAAACACTCCTGTATGGGCTCAGGATTGTAGAATAGAACCTTTGCATCCTGACTGCATGCTATAAAAGGCAACTGAGTGGAAGGAGCCTATTTGCCATGAGTTGCAAATCATGTCATTGGAGGGGAGGGTCCTTGCAGTTGAGTAGAGAATAGAAGAGACCAGTCATTGCTGCTGTGGTCTTAGTCTGGATGAATGGTCAGAAAGGGTGCTGTTGTCTGGGTCTGGATGAATGGTCAGAAAGGGTGCTGTGGTCTTGGTCTGGATGAATGGTCAGAAAGGACCCTGTTGTCTTAGTCTGGATGAATGGTCAGAAAGGGTGCTGTGGTCTTGGTCTGGATGAGTGGTCAAAAAGGGCCAGTCTGATCAATTGGATAGTCAGTCTCATAAATCAGCTAGTCAAGTTTCAGGGTTATATTAAAAACATTTAGTCAAACTGATTTGGTTATATACAAAAGACATCTGTGTGATTAAAGAAACAATGTTCTACACAACTTCTAAAGAACATAGATTCTGTAAGTGGTGGCAAATGCACCACTCTGAAAAATCACTCTGAGTGCCCTGTCACCATGTTGGTTTCTGAGGTTGGTTGGGAACACAGGTTACAATATGAAAATCTGATGTTATAGGAAAACCAACCATATTTTCAAGCAGAAATGTAAAACCTGGTCTAATAAGGGCCAGTAATTATTCACCTACTGATTTGGACGAGGAATTAGCCAAAATATCTCACCATTGAACACCAATCTTATTCATTCAATGCATTTTGTTTAGATACCCATAAACATTCTACACAAATCTTTCAAAATTGTTAAGAGGTGCTTTTTAGTCTACAACAGAAGATGATGGCAGTAGTGAGTCTCTAGAGTAAGAGAAATGTTCTGACTGGCACTTCACATAATTTGATGCTGAAAAATCTCAGCTCTCAGAATTTTTCACAAAAGAAACGAATCTGATGCTGAAAAATCTCAGCTCTCAGAATTTATCACAAAAGAAATTAATCTACATCCCTGGAGTCAACACTATTCATTCCTAGTCCTTTGCAGTATTTGAACTGGCAGACTACAAAGATGAGGAAACCAGTCTGCCTTAGTTGTGGGCTGGAGGATCACACTGAATTGTACTGTTCAGAGAAAATCGATTATGTGAAGTGCCAGGCAGAACATTTCTCTTACTCTAGAGACTGCTCTTATCGGAAACTTGAGAATGAGTTCCTACACATGAAACAGGAGAACAAGATCCAACATGTGAAACAGGAGAAGGGCATGAGCTTTTCCCAAGGCCAGGAAATTTGATGAACCACAGCTCCACTTAAGGCAGCTGGAAAATCCTACACCAGCATAGCTAAAGTGGAGAAGAAACCATCTGCAAATATTGTATGAACACATACAGACATTACATGGCCAGTAGATCAAAATAAATGAAATGACAGTCTTGGTGCCACCAAAACCTTTGATAGCTATAGAAATTGAGAAAGAAGTATATAACATAATGAATATGACAGTGTAGCATTTAGGAAACTTAACATTACATGAAAAAATCCCACATAAAAACCACCAGATGAATGAGCAGCGAGTCACCCACTAGAATGAGTGTGCCAAACAAGATTCCCAACTATGTCACCATTAAACTGGTAAAATCTGGTCCATCAAAAGAGCAGCAGTCCACCCACTGGCACCAATGGTAATGCATTACTCTAAACCAGATAAAATAGAATTATAGACTGCACTAGACTTCCAAATAAGACTGGTGATCCTGTCAAGCTGTTTAATAAGCTTAGGAGTCTAGAGAGTATGGACACTGGAGAGCACAGATGCTGTATTGTGCCAGGGGAACTTCCCACAAGCCCCATACTTCCACCACCTTCATAAATAAGTATGACACCATATAGAATGGAATTGCAAAGGTTTGAAGGCAAACTATTAATAAAATTAGTCTTCTAAACCCACAATCCAATAGCTGTCTACTTTCAACTAGTCTTTTTAATGTTAATCTTAAAAATTTTTCCATTGCTGCACAAGTCTTTCAAGAAATACTGATAAGACTACTGGAGGAGTGTTTATCATCATGAATAACAAATTAATCACAGTGCATGTACTACCTTACTGGCTGTAGTCATTCATGTGTATGTACACAAAACTTGTATACTTTGCTCAGTGTTTTTCCCTCCATGCTTATTTTACAGGCTGTAGTCATTCATGTGTATGTACACACAACTTGTATACTTTGCACAATGTATCTCTCTACTTGCATATTTTACAGGCTGTAGTCATTCATGTGTTTGTACACAAAACTTTTATACTTTGCATAGTGTATCTCCCTCTATGCACTCTAATCAACCAATCATATATTGACTCTCTCAAAGAACAGTACTCCAGGATGTTACTGTCCCATGCCCATATTTACAAAGATACTATGGGATGTTGCTGTCCCATACCAATATTTACAAAGGTGCACCAGGATGTTGCTGTTCAAGGCCCATATTTACAAAGACACTCTAGGATGTTGCTGTCCCATACCCATATTTGCAAAAGTACTCCAGGATGTTGCTATCCAATACCCATATTTACAAAGGTACTCCAGGATGTTGCTGTCCCATACCCATATTTACAAAGGTACTCCAGGATGTTGCTGTCCATACCCATATTTACAAAGGTACTCAAGGATGTTGCTGTCCCATACCCATATTTACAAAGATACACCAGGATGTTGCTGATGATACAATACCAAAACCATCAACAATTCCTAAATATGTGAACAATTCATAGTTTAATGATGATGCAAGAAAGGATGAAAAAGGTCCTTAAACATTTAAACACCAATTCAATAACTGAAAATCTGAATGAGTACTGTACATAAAGTGCCAATGTTCATAGCATTTGAGAATGAAGAAAACATAGAGACCTCATGTTTCAGGGTTGAAAGTTTGAAAAAAAAATACAAAATTAATTGGCAAAAATAATAGGAGATGTATCAAACATTTTAAAAAATCTGATAGCATGGTCATATTTGGTACTTGAAATTTCAAATACCTTAGCCAAAATATTCTTGAAAAACTCCTAACAACATAATTAGTAGCAGAACTTCTGTTATGTAAAATACCTGTATGTAAGGTTCCTTTAAATTTAAAATCTGCTGACATCAAGATGAATATAAACCTGAAAGTTACCAGACATTCTTGATTGAGCCCATGATATTTTGGAATTCAAAGATGATGTCCATTATCAAGTGTTGAAACACTAACCAAACCAAATACAGCTCTCAATACACTTCTAGACATTTGCAGTGAAGTTTGGAAAACAGGAGACCTCCCACAGTTTTGGAACAATGCCACAGAGTGATACTTTACAGGCTGTAGTCATTCATTTCCTGATGATACGGATGTACCCTGATAAGATATGTGTACCGTGAGGAGATGGATTTACCCTGAGGAGATGTATTTACCCAGAGGAGATGGATTTACACTGAGGAGATGGATTTTCCCTGAGGAGAGTGATTTACCATGATGATATGGATTTACCCTGAAGATATGGATGTACCCTGAGGAGATGGGTGTGCCATGAGGAAATAGATGTACCCTAAGGAGATGTATTTACACTGAGATGTATTTACGCTGAGATGGAATTTACCCTGAGGAGATAGGTGTACCCTAAGGAGATAGATTTACCCTGAGGAGATATGTGTACCCTGAGAAGATGGATTTACCCTGAGGAGATGGATTTACTCTGAAGATATGGATTTTCCCTGAGGAGATGGGTGTACTCTGAGGAGATGGGTGTACCCTAAGGAGATGGATTTACCCTGAGGAAATGGATTTACTCTAAGGAGATGGATTTACCCTGAGGAGATAGGTGTACCCTGAAAAGATGGGTTTACCCTGAGGAGATGGATTTACCCTGAGGAGATAGGTGTACCCTGAGGAGATGGATTTACCCTGAAGAGATGTGTGTACCCTGAGGAGATGGATTTACCCTGAGGAGATATGTATACCCTGAGGAGATGTATTTTCCCTGAGGAGATGGATTTACCCTCAGGAGATAGGTATACCCTGAGGAGATTGATTTACCCTAAGGAGATGGATTTTCCCTGAGGAGAGTGATTTACCATGATGAGATGGATTTACCCTGAAGATATGGATGTACCCTGAGGAGATGGGTGTGCCCTGAGGAAATAGATGTACCCTAAGGAGATGTATTTACACTGAGATGTATTTACGCTGAGATGGAATTTACCCTGAGGAGATAAGAGTGCTCTAAGGAGATGGATTTACCCTGAGGAGATATGTGTACCCTGAGAAGATGGATTTACCCTGAGGAGATAGGTGTACCCTGAGGAGATGGATTTACTCTGAAGATATGGATTTACCCTGAGGAGATGGGTGTACTCAGAGGAGATGGGTGTACCCTAAGGAGATGGATTTACCCTGAGGAAATGGATTTACTCTAAGGAGATGGATTTACCCTGAGGAGATAGGTGTACCCTGAAAAGATGAGTTTACCCTGAGGAGATGGATTTACCCTGAGGAGATAGGTGTACCCTGAGGAGATGGATTTACCCTGAGGAGATATGTGTACCCTGAGGAGATGGATTTACCCTGAAGAGATAGGTGTATCCTAAGGAGATGGATTTACCCTGAAGATATGGATGCACCCTGAGGAGATAGGTGTACTCTGAGGAGATGGGTGTACCCTAAGGAGATGGATTTACCCTGAGGAGATAGATTTACTCTGAGGAGATAGCTGTACCTTGAGGAGATGGATTTACCCTGAGGAGGGGAATTTACCCTGAGGTGATAGGTGTTCCCTGAGAAGATCTATTTACCCTGATTAGATGGATTTACCCTGAGGAGATAGGTGTGCCCCGAGGAGATGGATTTACCCTGAGGCATACTTTATTCTTGTGGAAGGTACCAAAGACAATTTTCAGTTAACCCTGGATTGGAATCCTGGCAAACACAGGATGAGGAGCCAATGGGAAGGCCTTGCTCCAGTTATATTGGTGATAAATAATATAAAAACTTGACTATTGCTCGATCGTGTATGGATCATTTGTTAAGTCTTAACCTGCTTGATCAGATATACAATCTATGACTGAAACTGTGAATGATTACATTTTGAACTTCCACTTCAGAAAGCCTCAGTGCTGAAGCAAATGAACCAACACTTTTTTTAGACAATTCTAACTTGCTTCTTGGTATACTATTGGACTCTCTCTAATCCCTTGTATGACATCATATTTATTGCCAAATGCCAAATCATGTACACTCAGAAACCAGATTTCATTCTATCTTTTGATATGCACATTTTTCTTCACCTACAAACAGCAAGAAATATGTGTTTCAAATATTACAAAATTCTGTATTCCCCAAGTACTGCCTTGATTATCACCCCGCCCCAATAATAGACCTTGTGAATTCCAAAAGTCATCAATACATCATATGATTTTCCAGAGTAGATTAACTGGAGTCAGAGACTTATATTGCAGCCAGACATTTATGTAGAGAAATGGTTTTGAAGACTGAGACAAAGTTGAAGCTGCCATTGCAACTTTTCTTTTCACTCTCTCAAGCTGGTTACCAAAAAAAACATACTTATCAATAGCTTTAAAGTACACTGAAATCTTTTCTGAAACAAATCACATCATTTTTTTCAGATTCCTTTGCAATTTGAAAGCTTTGTAAAATCTTAAATCTGGGTTTTTGGGTATATCCCAAATACTACAGAAACATGATGTGGTTGTCCAGTCTAGGAGAATTACCCAGTATTCTGTACTGTTGGCTGCCTATTATATATATATATACATGCAAATTTTTGAAAGGTAATTGATGGACAGTTGACCTAAGGCACTCTCTAGGTAGTGTCCATTTCTTGTAAATCTCTGGTCACAGTCCACATTCATGTGGTCTTCTGATCTGTCCCTTCCTTTTGTGTCCATGGCTCTTTGCAGTATCTCTCTATCATACATGTGGTACATGTAGCCCAATAACTGGAGTAGCTGTCTCTGCAGCACATGTATGAATTACAGAATTCAATAGTAGAGAAAAATTATAACATAATCTTCTCTAACAACCATTCAGTTATGTAACTACATTAACTTGAATAAATTGGATCTATCTTAGCATACTGAATAGAGAAAATAAAGTCCATATCAAATATTATGCTATCTGAACAGTTCAAATCAACAAAAGTAATTGCCAGTAACTCAGTAAATATATTTAGATTATCTTAATCGGTGTTAATTAATTTCCAAGATAGAGAAAAATCTGCCGATAATCTTTTGTTATTTTAGACATGATCATGTGAATTTTGGGCCATTTACATGGTATTATATCTCTTACATGTTGGAACTGTAAACCATAATTTAATGTTTTGAAATCTTTGAAAATGTTATTTTAGAAATTTGAACAATTTCCATTTACTAGTAGGCTAAGAAGATTTGTTCAGCAAATCTTTATGACTGAAATTAAATTTTGATTTTTAAGAAACTAATCTAGATTCTGAGAGTACAGATACTGATTTTTATTATGGCAAAGTCAACCTTTCTTTGTCTTTAAATTCTACATACAATTTAAATTGTAAGTTTCTCTTTCAACAAACCAAGTTCCATAAATTGTACTTCACAAAGTGTCAAACCACATGTATTAGATTTAATTGAAAGTGGAGAGTCCCTGATTTTAAAATGAGTCTTTCTCTGTGTTAAAAAAGGTATCATGACATTTTCTTTAATGTCAATCAAAGATGGTGGAATAGTTATTGTAAAAAAGGGAAACATTTAGATAATAATTGCTTTTGGAACAGCAGTTTGTGGTATGGCAATCAAATTGCTGACATTTGTCAACTACAGCAGAGAAAAAAAAGATTTGAATCAATGCCAGATGCCAAACGTTGTACAAGATTTGCCAGAATTTGATCATGGCTTGTACTGAATAATATTGTTTTAAAAAAATAATCTAATTTGAATTAAATTGAAGAATCCCAGGAGTAACTTAAATTAAGAGACACAACAAAGCTCATGCCGTCATATAGATGGAGGATTGGACATTATGCATTTTATACATATTGAGGCATAGATTTTCATTCTTAAAGAAGAATTTACAAAGAAAAAAAAAGAAATATTCTAATACTTCTTGAATGAAAGTTAAAATATCAAGCCAAATAGTTAGCTTTTATGGAAGAATAATCCCCAAAAATTTCAGTTAAAAATAAAGATTTTTTTTTGTCTGGCATTTTTGCCAATATAAATATGTTTGGAATATTTAAACAAAGTAGCTTCATAAAGCTCAGATGCTATAAGGGATAACAAGCCAGCACTTTTTCTTAAGTACTGCTTAAATTAAGCTGGCACTTTTACTTGAGTGCTGCTTAAATTAAGCCTGCACTTTTTCTTAAGTACTGCTTAAATTAAGCCTGCACTTTTTCTTAAGTACTGCTTAAATTAAGCTGGCACTTTTTCTTGAGAACTGCTTAAATTAGGCTGGCACATTTTCTTGAGTACTGCTTTCATTAAAGTGGCACTTCTTAGATGACTGAATAAGTTAAGTGGGCAATTATTCTAGATTACTGCATAAGTTAAGCTGGCACTTTTTTCTAGAATACTGCATACATTAATCCAGCACTCCTAAAATACTACATACACTAAGTTGACACTTTTACTTAGTTATAACTTAAAGGAATACAGTGATTAGTTGTTCCTATTCTCCAAAGGAAGAAGATTCCCCTCTACCTTGGTAAAATGAAGTTTCATTTAACTTAATCCTGGCAAAAGTGTTTGGAGGCTAGATCCCTCACAAAACTTATCTCTCACTTTCCTTCTGAACGCTTGGTGGAAACATGTCTCACAGTTGTCCAGGGAACACATCATGACACATTAAAGAAAATGTCATCATAGCGTCATGCTGAGAGTCCATCCCATTTTGTTTCTACCAGAATTTTAGCATGTCATATTTTGTTTGCCTGCTTCCTTTTTATTATTATACTGGCAATATCCTGGTACTCCATGGTGTTATAAAGGGAAAATTAAATTATCCACATGGAATGCAAAGGAAGCCACATTGCTTTTTTAAACATAAAATATATGTATTAATAATTGGATTTATTTTGCCTTTTAACTAGTATTTCTTTTATATATGCAAGATATATACACAGATAAAGAGAAAGTAAATAAATGTAAATAAATGTATTGAAAGAGGAGTTTGATTACTTTGCAAACTTTAATGCAAAATTAGATCTAGACAGTAGTTGTGTTCTGTGGGCTTTGATGTAGCTTTATTATGGATTTTAATGCAGATCTACCTTTTTGAATTAAAAAGGATAGAAAACTATACAAATAAATCATAAAGCATGATACAGTATGTTTGAATTATGTAAATACTATATGACCTCAAGTGATGGATGTAATTTGAACAATGTATGTAAATTATATTTCACTACTCCAGATATTAATTTTTCATATTAGAATTAGAGAAAGTACAGTGTATATCTGTTTACAGAAAAATGGTGTAGGAGATTAGTGATTGTTTGGTATAGTACCAGTGGGTTGGTGATAAATGATATAGAACCTACTATTCAGTCTAACTGCTGAATTACATGTTTTGTTGATAGGTGATATCTAATTGTTTTGCATTTGCACATGTGAATGTAAAGATTTATGGTCCAAAATTTGATACAGCCATGGCTATATAGGCATACCATCTTGGGTTGCCTTCAGCAGAAATGGCAAATTTTCAGATATCTGCTGATTTATCATCTGTGTAAAGGTGATATTTGGCCAGTCTATGTTTTAATCATATTCAGCTTCAAAGGATGCAGACAGCTGTTGCATTCTGTTGACCAAGTTTAAGTTTTATAGACATTGGATGTCCTCACTGAGACACTATGCCCATATTATTTCCTTGATGCCATATTACCCATCTTTCACCCAGAGATTGTTTCCTGTATTGTACTTAGACACTATGTCCTTGCAGTCTTTCCATTGCTGTGACACATTATCACAATATGCTGTACACCCTAGACATTTCCACTCTTTATTTTGTACATAGACATGCTGTCTATATTTCTAATTAGTACTTTGACAAATTCATATGTTGTACCTAGACACCATGTCATCAGTGTCTATTTTGTGCTTTGACTCACTGCATACATTTTCTGTATTCTAGCTAGATAAAAAAACCCAATTCATTCAGTCTACCAAGCAATGAAATTTCATATGTGAGGGACCTTAGACACTGTCTACTTATTTCTCCTACTTAAGATTTGTGTCAATAATTACTCCCAATAGCAAATCATCATTAAGACTTGTGTCAATAATTACTCCCAATAGCAAATCATCATTAAGACTTGTGTCAATAATTATTCCCAAAGCAAATCATCATTAAGACTTGTGTCAATAATTACTCTCAATAGCAAATCATCATTAAGACGTGTGTCAATAATTACTCTCAATAGCAAATCATCATTAAGACTTGTGTCAATAATTATTCCCAATAGCAAATCATCATTAAGACTTGTGTCAATAATTACTCTCAATAGCAAATCATCATTAAGACGTGTGTCAATAATTATTCCCAATAGCAAATCATCATTAAGACTTGTGTCAATAATTACTCTAAATAGCAAATCATCATTAAGACGTGTCAATAATTACTCTCAATAGCAAATCATCATTAAGACTTGTGTCAATAATTACTCAATAGCCAATTATCATTAAGACTTGTGTCAATAATTACTCTCAATAGCCAATCAACATTTTCGTTTTAAATTGCAGTATTATTAATGTATAGTATTATATCTTTTCTTCTATCTTTGTATTTTTCTATAGGCATGCATTTTGTCTTAGATTTGTTTATACGATGTTTATTTCCTAGATTTGCCTTCACTGAGTATATGGTGCCTCAACATCATGTACTCTGTTAAGTGCATAGACAACATGACTTCACTACCATGCTTTAATTTCACAGTCTGTTTTAATGTTTAAATATGATGCTGCAGTTAGTCCTTGAGAGAAGAACTTAGATTACATGCAATCAGCATGATACATTCAATGATCTGTTAAAGGTGCAATTAAGGAAACAGTAAAACAGAAAACAAAGCCCTTGTGATTAGTCATTTGCTTAGACACAATGCTCTCACTATGTCTTGTTCTGATACAATATGCCCTACTTTGCTTATGACTCCCTATTGTTTGATGTTCAGGGCAAGCATCCTACCACACATTCATTGGCCTATTTTTGAAGTTCTTCAGAATCAAAGTTCATCATATGGAGAAAGTTTTCAAGATCTTAAGGTTTACAAATAACAGCGCAACATCAGTTTTCAAGACACATGAAAAAATTTCCTTGTTGTGATTAAAAAATAATGCTGCGTTTGTAATTCGGAGTAGTACCCCCTGCATCTTTATCATGATAAACTCTATGGAGTTTCAAAAAAAAGAATGGCATAAATTGTTGCCATTGTTATTTATAAAAACAATTTAATCCAAAATGTGTAGAACTTAATTTCTCAAAGCTGTTAAGATTGTGAGAAGCCATCAAAAAAGCAATCATGTTTGTTTCATAAATTCCAAATTTTGAAAGAATTCCAATTATGTTCATGTTTTGATGGCAGTTCAGCACATGTAAAAAATTGATTTTGTCAAGAAAAGGAAATTACCACAAATATTCTGTGAAAAGCAATACCAAATGAAATAAGAACATTTTTTTCCCATCAAACACAACAGTAATAATTTGTTTTGAAGCTGTCCCCATGACTGTAAGGTAGAATGTATGTATGTATGTATGTATGTATGTATGTATGTATGTATGTATGTATGTATGTATGTATGTATGTATGTATGTATGTATGTATGTATGTATGTATGTATGTATGTATGTATGTATGCATGCATGCATGCATGCATGCATGCATGCATGCATGCATGCATGCATGCATGTATGTATGTGGCTTATTGATGATTGCCCATAGACATTGCCAGACCTAGACTGCTCCAATGGTAGGATTCAAACCTGTATGTTTCAGACACTGGTAAGCTAACCAGTATGATTCAAAAGATAAAATAATGAGACAAAAAAAATACTACTGACATGCACATAAAAGTTGGGTTTTGTTTTCAGATATTAAGGTTTTAATTTAAGGATTTGTTTCTGCCAAAATTATTTTTGGTTAGTCTAGACTCTATTGATCTCACTTTTACTGAAATTGAAGATTCTTTGGTTTTATTTAAGACTCATAATCCATCTTGAACCTTTTATTGCTTACAACACCTCAATAAATATCCTACCTTATAGCTTGAATGTACACATATCAGCCATTGTGTAATAATTCTCAATCCATTTTTGTACCAATCAATGGTACTGTTGGAACTGTTTGATCCACCAAGTGGGCTGGTTGTGACTGGTTAGTGGATAGAACTAAAAATGCTGGTTTTTTTTCTTCAAATTGTTGAAAAAAATCTTTTAATTTTCAGAAGCAGTAGATTTAAATTTTAAAATGGTATTTATGATAGCTTACCTTTAAAATCGGTTTTCTGCCCAATAGAACAACATATATGATTTGGAATAGGTTATCTTACAAATGTTTATTTTGTGCATTTCTTTGTAATGATCTTGAAATTCATAATGGTTTTAAATAGTACCATATAGCCAGTATTATATGCCATTATACCCCATCTATCCATACATCTTTCAATACATACTAATCAATTGACACCAAATGTATTGATAATTTGTTTAATACAGCCTTGGGTGTTTGATACTGTACTGCATGACTCCAGTAAACAACCATATGAATATGCATAAATTCTGGCTTTCCACTATTGCTTGAAAATGTGCTATTCCTATAGAGACCATTTCATCAAAAAAGACAGGGGAACTATTAATTACATGAATATAATTTTAAAAAATGTTGTTAGGGAACTGTTAATGACTTGAATAACATTTTATGAATTAAAATAGTCAATGCAGTGATGTCAGCACCTTTCCTATCAAACTGTTAACTGGTGGTTTTAAATGTTAGAAAAGAACCCTGCATCTTGATTCTTGACAACTGGCTTTATGATTGCTACAATAACACACTCTCTCCAGTGTGTTAGCAGCACATTGTACTGGCTTTTAGAATTAATTTATAAATCTTTCTTTGTTTTATGAATTTTTTCAAAAAAATTACTTATTCAAAATCAGAACATTCTTCATCTCTCTCTTTCTCTTTCTCTCTCTCTCTCTCTCTCTCTCTCTCTCTCTCTCTCTATATATATATATATATATATATATATATATATATATATATATATATATATATATATATAATTCCTAATATTTTCTTTGTTAATTAGGGTTGGAATAATGACATAATCACTTATTTCTATCATACACACACACACATACACACAAACACACACATACACACACATATATATATATATATATATATATATATATTTACATACATATATCTATATATATATATATATATAAATACATAAATACATAAATATATATATACATATATATATATATATATATATATATATATATATATATATATATATAAATATATAAATATATATATTTATATATATATATATATATATATATATATATAAATATATATATATATATATATATATATATTGAAATCACTCTATTTTGCAGACATATCTAGTATATCAAAGGTTTCTGACCAACACTGATTAAGCAACCAGACATCAATCATACAAATTCTCAAAATAATTATCTCAATTAGTCTTTCATTTATTTATAAATAAACACCTTAATGAAGTAAAAATCAGAGTTCATTACATCTAGTTTACAGATTGTTAGTTTGGAAGTCAATCAAGGTGTTTTCAGCTTAGTTTGTTTGGTTATTATGTGTTTTATGCATGTTTGGTCATTATGTTTTTATCCTTAAGTTGGTTTGGTCCTTATGTATTTTGTTATTATGTGTATGTTGTCCTTGTGGGTATTTGGTCATTATGTGCATTTGGTCATGATCTGATTATCATTTTGTGTGTGTGTGTGCTCATTATGTGTGTTTGGTCAGGATGTGTTTTGCTAATTGTTTCAACACTGTTGACAAAAAGCATAAGACCATAGAAGCATGAAAACTTATCCCTGGTCTTATAAATATGATTGTATTATAGGCATTACATTAGTCTGTACTATAGGCATTACATTAGTCTGTACTATAGGCATTACATTAGTCTGTATTATAGGCATTACATTAGTCTGTATTATAGGCATTACATTAGTCTATATTATAGGCATTACATTAATCTGTATTATAGGCATTACATTAGTCTGTATTATAGGCATTACATTAGTCTGTATTATAGGCATTACATTAGTCTATTATAGGCATTACATTAGTCTGTATTATAGGCATTACATTAGTCTGTATTATAGGCATTACATTAGTCTGTATTATAGGCATTACATTAGTCTATTATAGGCATTACATTAGTCTCTCACTATAAATTGTTTGTGCTGAAGTGTATCAGCATATGATACCTTTAAAATATAATATGTGAAGCCTAAATCCAAATTAATAGAAAAAAGAAACAAGAATCAGTTGTTAACTTGGAATTTTTCCTCCAAGACTTTTTAGGGACCTGGTCTGATTTGTACTGTCATCCTACAAGGACTTTTGGGAGATCTGGTCAAGCTCAAACTGTTATATTCCAAGACTTTTTGGGAATTTGGTCTAACTTGTACTGTTATGTATCAACACATTTTTGTGGAACTGATCTAACTTGTACATTTATACCCCAAGACTTTGGGGAAACATAGTCAAATTTGTACTGTTATCCTTCAAGACCTTTTGGGGACCTGATCAAGTAAAACTTAACAATCCAAATTTACTTGAAATGCCCTTGAATTTGGTGATACATATTTTTGAGGTAGTGTAGCTAGCTTGTTGTCAATTAATAATTAGTTCTTGCAAACATTAGCATGGAATAAAACACTGCTGTTAGGTGGGCAGGAGGCAGTGAAGATGTGTGAATAATTTCTTACGGTTTTTGGTTATTATTATCTAGGAAAAGATTAACCATAGTGTTATTGTCTGGATCAAGTATTTAATAAAATAAAATTATGAAACTAATGGTTCAAAAGATGGAGATCTGAGCAAAGATATAGAATAGAATAACAAGAGCCTCCATATGAAAAATATAGAAATTTAATCAATTATATAAACAAGTATGAAATTGAACATGTCATATAAATGATTAATTTTTCTTAAAAATAGAGTTACAAAATTTATGCAAAATTCAGTTAGCTGTTAGAGAAAATTTTTATCATATAATCAAGCAACTGATTGAACTCACATTGCTGGCATGACACCATCAATGTTTTTGAATTCTCCATGACATTTTTATATATTGTGTGATTGCAGTCCATCATCATTTTTTCATGCAATATTGAATACAAGGAGGAAATAATACAAGGCGGTACATGGCTTATGTACAATAAAATCTAACAGACCTTTTCAAAAATAATGTCATTTTGGGCTAATTACCAGACACATCCAAACATGAAATCAGTGATTGTCATTTTTGGTTAATTACCAGACACATCCAAACATGAAATCAGTGATTGTCATTTTGGGCTAATTGCCAGACACATCCAAACATGAAATCAGTGATTGTCATTTTGGGATTAATGATAGGGGATAATCTCATGATATTTAAATGTGAATGTTTGATGGGAGACTTTATAATGTATGAACATTATGGATTAATTTTTTAGGTCTAATCTGACATTTTTTTCACTCTTTATTAAGTCTGAATCCAGACAATACCATCAGAATCATTGAAAAAAATGCTTGTTTCCACCTGGAGATCACAATTCTGATCTGATTTTATTCAGACTTGGAATATGGGTTTATGTCCTCAAAATCTTGGTCACAATTTGATAATATGTGAGAGGCATTCATCTTAATGAGGGCAATCTTGCATCTGATTCATGAGAATGATGCTGATCTAATAACCACTCTGGTCATTATGGCAGCCATCTTGAAATCTTGCTACTCCTCCTAAAAGGAAGTTATAGCAAAGTTGGGTTTCACCAGAAGACTAATTATGATATCTAGTTGGTTCTGAATGAAAAATGGCACTGATCTGACCTTGAATATGGCATCCACAAAAAACATACTGAAAATCTTGTCACTAATTCACCTGATATGAATGGTCATATCAACATGGTGTTTTCACCAAAAGACTTCTAATGGGGTCAAGTTTTCCTAAATGAAAATGTTGCTGATCATAGGTCCAACCCAGTACAGTTGCCAAAGTAGCTAATTTGAAATCAGAGATGGTGTCAACACTCAGCAGTTAAAAAGAACAAATGTTCTTATTTTGAATTCCTGGAAATTCTTTTCAGACAGCAGAGCATCTGTCTCTGTTTGTTACAGGATGGGTTTTCTCTGTAATTAATTTGTTTTCTAGACAATGCCATATAGCCGACATGTGGACCAGTTTGGGCATTTTTTATATTGTATATTATTCAAGAATGGAAATTGTACATGACATGGTACTAGGTATTTAAAAGGGAATTTTATATCACATATTGAAGGTGAAAGAAAAGAGAATTAAGACTTATAACACATGAAAAGTATATTATTCGTTTAAATCTATTGTCAAGTATGCCCTGAATACATACAGGTTATTAGCACAGTAACTTGACCTTGGTGCTTGTATCACTGGTACAATAACCAGATCTGAGTGCTTGTACCACTGAAACAATAACTTGATCTGAGTGCTTGTATCATTGTATGTCTCTGGAAAGACATTGGATCCTGTGATTCCCCAAGGTTCAGATATGATCCCACATCTTTCTGCTGTCAAACAAGACATGATACAAGCACTCAGATAAAGTTACTGTATTGGTGACAAAAGCACCCAGATAAAGTTACTGTACTAGCGATACAAGCACCCATATAAAGTTACTGTACCAGTGATACAAGCACCCATATAAAGTTATTGTACCAGTGATACAAGCACCAGATAAAGCTATTATACCAATGTGATACAAGCACCCAGATAAAGCTATTGTACCAGTGATACATGCACCAGATAAATCTACAATACCAGTGATACAAGCAACCAGATAAAGTTACAATAATACCAGTGATACAAGTACCCAGATAAAGCTACCATACCAATGATACAAGTAGCCTGATAAAGCTACTATACCAGTGATACAAGTAATAAGATAAAGTCACTGTACCAGTGACACATTAGTACACAGACAAAGCTACTTTAATACCAGTGATACAAGCACCCAGATAAAGCTACTATACCAGTGATACAAGCACCCAGATAAAGTTGCTATAATACCAATGATACAAGCGCACTTATAAAGCTACCATACCAATGATGCATCATCATCATCATCATCATCAATCCCATAACCCAGGATGTCGTTGGGGCACAACAGTTGACTCTACAACCAATTCTCTCCATCTTTCTCTGTTCTCTACTGACCTTAGAGAATCTCCATATCCCATGCCAGTCCACTCTTTAATGTTGTCTTCCCACCTCTTTTTCTGTCTGCCTCTTCTTCTGCACCCTCAGACTGTGCCTTGCAAGATTGGTTTTGCCAGGCCAGACAATCATAACCATACCACTTGAACCAGTTTGCATATTTTACAGTGGTCAAGAGGTCTTCATAGAATCTGATGGCTCATTGGATCCTGCTGTGTACTTCTTTGTTTGGTTACATGGTCAGTGTATCAAATTGTCCATTGGATCAAAATATAGCTTACATGTAACTGTGTTTGTCACATCACATGACCATTTTTAGGTTATATGATCCTTGACCTTTGATTCCATCCATTTCATTTTGTCCCATCACATGACTATTGTCAGGTGACATCATGCTTCTTTTACTTTAATTCCATCCATTACTCATAGTTCCATCACATGACCATTGTTGCCTGACATCACTCTTCTTTTACTTTGATTCCATCCATTACATGAAGTGCCATCACATAACTGTTTTTAGGTGACATTGTCCTTGACAGTGGAGAATCTCAATCTGTATAAGGTGCACATGTGATACAAGGTGTCAGATCAGCCATGAAAAAATGGAGCCTTTATCATGAGTTGAAAATGATTGGCATATAATAAAATTCATGCTAATAATAGCACAGTTTATCTTTGGACTGGTGTCAATTTTATAAAATATATTGTTTTTTTTTGGAACTGGTTTCCATTTTATAAAAATTATAGTATTTTTGGACTGGTTTCCATTTTATACAACTTATAGGTTTTTTGGTACTGGTTTCCATTTTATACAAATTATAGTTTTTTGGCCTGGTTTCCATTTTATACAAATTATAGTTTATTTTGGGATTGGTTTCCATCTTCTACAAAATATAGTTTATTTTGAGACTGGTTTCCATCTTCTACAAAATATAGTTTATTTTGGGAATAGTTTTCATTTTTTACAAATTACATAAAATGTCAGTGACATCTATGAAAGTAAGGATCAATGAATTCTTGTAAACTCTGATTTACAACTCTATCAGTAATTTTTGATCAATAAGTTGAATAGTTCATGCAGATTGTAAAATTGCTTTTGGTAAAATGATAGAAGAATGATGATTATTAGGGCTACAAAAGTCCTTATCAGAATATTAATGAATATTGTACAATTTTATGAAAGTATTTCCAAAATGCTACTTAGTACAATTTGTATGTACAGCAAAATCTTCTACTAGCTCAGGCCCTCCAAAGAAGTTCTTTGTAATAAAGATTAAAATATAAAAGGTATATTTTCAGTGGATTGATGATCTGTGGAAAATTAGTTGGTATGAAAAACTTAAGACAATGTTGGATGGCTCTTAAAAGGTTGTTTGATAATTTGATTCCTTTATCAAATGGAAAGCTTTCATTCTATATGACATTATAGTGATTGAGATTTCATATTTTCTTTTGCTATGGTAAATTTAATTAGAGTTGGCCCTTACATTTCCTGTATGGTGCTACATTGATGGCATATCTTCACCTCAGAGTGAGAGGTGATTGCTGGTCTGGCAAGCCTGCAAAATGATCAGTATTTATTCATAACTGAGGAAAGACATGATAATTGTAGCATGATGGCAAGAATTGAATGGGTTTTGATAAAATGACTATCTTGAACAGAGATTCACATTCCCCTTGGCTGTCATATATTAATGTACCGGATGAGCCAAAGTGAGATCTTGTGGTGTAGGGACAGCCATAAGTCAGTCAAACATGAGACAAAATTGTCAACTGAATATCAATTTTTGTGGCAAATATCCTTCTCAGCCATTAGGGGATGTGGAAAATAATGGCCTGTTTATTCAGATTATAGAAAAACCATTTTTCCTTCCTGTAAGTTTGAAACATTGGCTTGCTCAGTTGGTTAGCCAAGGAAATTACTGGACTTAGGAAAGAGAAATAAAAGATTTTATTTCTTGATCAATTTGAACAAAGGCTCATTAATGTTACAAAGATTGGTTTGGGGATATTGGAAAACTCATAAAGCAGTCAGTCTAATATGGGAACTTGAGTTATGAGGTGTCTTTTGGCTGACCCACAAACCAGTAAATTTAGAGAAAGCACCATTTAGAGGTGATATTAGATGTCTAGAAACTTTGATAATTGAACAAAAAAAACACTCTCACCTCATGGCAATTTAAATACAGCATAAAAACATTTGGACTTTAAGGATTTCAAAATTAAGAGTACATGTGATGATGTACATCATTCTAAAAGTATAAAATATTAATTGTAAAAGTATATACACATTAAGTGTAATGGTATAAATATAAATAATAATTGTAATAGTATTAGTATAAATATTGAGTGTAATGGTATTAGTCCAAATATTAATTGCAATGGAATCAGTGTAAATATTAATTGCAAAGGAATCTGTATAAATATTAAGTGTAAAGGTATAACTATAAATATTAAGTGTAATGATATAAGTATAAATGATAATTGCAATAGTATCAGTGTAAGTATAAATTGTAAAGGTAATACATATAAATATTAAGTGTAAAGGTATAACTATAAATATTAAGTGTAATGATATAAGTTTAAATGATAATTGCAATGGAATCAGTATAAATATTAATTGCAAAGGAATCTTTATAAATATTAAGTGTAAAGGTATAACTATAAATATTAAGTGTAATGATATAAGTATAAATGATAATTGCAATACTATCAGTGTAAGTATTGATTGTAAAGGTAATACATATAAATATTAAGTGAAGGTATAAGTATAAATAATATATGTAAAGGTATACAAACAAATAGTCATTGTAATGGTATAACGATAACATTATTTTTAATAATTATACTATTAAAATTACTATTTATACCATTAAACTTAATATTTATACTTGTACCATTAAAATTATGTATACTTATACCCTTTATAATATTCATACTGGTATCAGTACAATTCATATTTATACCATTAAAATTATGTATACCTATACCTTTAAAATATTCATTCTGGTGTCAGAACAATTAATATTTTTGCTTATACCATTACAATTAATATTTATAATTATACTATTAACTTTATATACTGATACAATTACAATTGATATATATATATATATATATATATATATATACTGATACCATTATACTATATATTTATACTGATTCAATTGCAATATTTATATGCATACCATTGCAATTAATATTTATAGTTATACTATTAACTTTATATACTGATACAATTACAATTGATATATATATACTGATACCATTATACTATATATTTATACTGATTCAATTGCAATATTTATATGCATACCATTGCAATTAATATTTATAGTTATACCATTACAATTACTATTTATTTTTATACCTTTACATATAATATTTATGCTTTTACCTTCAAATAATATTCATTATAAGAAAGCCTCACTGTATACTCTACAGCTTTCATGGGCAGTAATATAATGTGGAAATACTGTATTTAGTGAATTTTTTAATTTTTTCCAGACTCCAATGATATTTTAGTCTGGGGAAACGGTAACAGTGGACAGTAAGTCTAGTCTCTCTCTCTCTGTCTCTGTCTCTGTCTCTCTCTCTCTCTCTCTCTCTCTCTCTCTCTCTCTCTCTCTCTCTATATATATATATATATATATATATATATATATATATATATATATATATATATATATATATATATATATACACATACATACATATATACATACATATATACAACAAAGAAAATAACAATTGTGTTGAATAATGTCTATACTTCTTTATATTTTAATATTGACATAATAGAAGCAATATTATTGTAATGTATTGTTTTGTTTCTCCAAAGCTAGACTGGAAATGCTGTTGAAATTATTCTTGAAATTTCATAATTATTATACAGCTATCAGATATATATAACTGACAAAATTTACTTTAGTTGCATTTAGTATATAAACTTGTACTATAATTTATATAAATTTGCATAAGCTTTTTTTTGTACATTGTTTATCCATTAAAATCATAACTATTTTGTTACATGCATTTTAACACTGAGAAATTTGTTTTAACTTTATTGCAAAAATCTAATATTTCATATAAATCAAGTGTGAAAGGCCAGATCAACCTACTGCAGAATTAAGGAGGGCAAATATTGATAAAATGAGTGCTGAAATAATGGTTACTGAAAATGTATTTCAGATTTCATTATTGATTACCTGATATTTTTATGCTTATTTATTTTGATAATTTTCTTCTAAGAACCCTTGTTTGAAAAATAGCCACAGGGTTAAGTGAACTGACTAGATTAAGAAATTTGGCTGTCAGTGTACACCATAATGATCAAGTATCAGTATTATAGAACTAAAGTACTACAAACACATTTACCATCATCCTTCATTAATGGCCTGATTTGGAGAAGTGTTGATTGCATGTAATCCATTCAATTAATACAAAGCATAACAAAAATAATTTCCAGTCAGCATTGTCATAAGTAATTAGAACAGACTTTTTCCCACAATGAGATGGTCAGAATCATATTTACTCACTGATATGTTTTGTACTAACATTCAAACTTCACAGACCCATACCTACCATCCCATAATGTCAAAACAGAATCTGGGTCTGTACAGTGGAAACAACTACAAAGGCCATAATCTGCCAAATGCATTATATGAGAGCAAATGAGGATTTATGCTCTTTGCTGTTAGGATTGACTTGTAAGCAAATATATATGGTAAATTATATGATTGGAGTAAACCCTTTTTGCAGGACTAACTTGTCAGGTAGTCACTATTGTTGGCCAAACAATGTAGTTATTTTCATTTTTTAAATTATAGCTCTGCTGGTATAAATATGGTTTATCAAAATCCAGAATGTGTTTGATCCATGCATACTGTATTAAAGAGGTGCTCTTGCAGCTGTTTGGTTAATTTTGATTATTTTTTGGAGACCATATTTCCTATCTAATTTTGATCAAACTTGGGATGTATGCTTATTTTGTTAAGTCCTATGGATGAGTTCAAAAATGATGGATATCCACATACACTGTTGTGAAAGTTACATAGGTCATGCATGCATTAAGAACTAATTGGAGTAATAGGTGTTGGTTTTAGAAGTTGACCTCACATAACCATAAATGGTCATTATTCACTTTATTTGGATCATTACACATGTTATCCTTTGAAAGGTCATTATTTACACATGTTGAGAAATACTTACTGCAAAACTCAATGTTAAAATATGTGGAGATTTATGAGTGAGGTCCACCTAAAGGTTTGTCCAGCATAATCAGACTGAATGTTGTTCACTGTTATGTCACAATGAAAGCTAGGCATGTTCATAAAGATTTGCACTACCCTATATTGTGATGATTAGACCTGACATGCTCTTTTCTTGACCCAGTTTAGTGCATGGCCACCATTATAAAAGTGCAAAGCTGTCAATAATTTTTTTCTTGAAGTTTCTTGATAATAGTTGAGGTTCAGAATATTTAATAATCAGGATTGAATAGTTTGGTCAAACTATTTTTTAATTAAATTTCAGAAAAACAGTCAACATTTAACTTAAGATGTGTAATGACAACATTGACATAACACTTTTTAATGGCTAAATAGCTAAACTTGTTACCAGTATAGACACTTTCTTAATGGTTGATTAGATAAACTTGTTACCAGCCTATACACTTTTTAATGGCTGATTAGCTAAAATTGTTACCAGTCTATACACTTTTGTAATGGTATATTAGCTAAACTTGTTACAGTCTAGACACTTTTTAATGGCTGTTTAGCTAAACTTTATTCCAGTCTAGACACCTTTTTAATGGCTGATTAGCTTAGAAAGCTTCTTAACAGCCTAAAATTATTTTTAATGACTGGATATATAAGCTTGTTACCAGTCTAGATGCTTTTTTTAATAGCTGAATAGCTAAGCCTGTTGCCAGTGTGATGTGTCGAATTTTGAAAACTCTTAGAAGCTTTGGTTAAAGGAATTGTATCAAAGTCAACTTAATTAAAGTAGAAAGGGCTAGAGATAGTTAGATGATTATTTTCATTTCATCTCTGAACATCAAAAGGGAATTCATTCTAGCCGACGGAACATGACCGAGTCAGATGCTATGGTACAAGAGAATGACATGAGACCCTTTCCCAAAATCAACCGGGAAAAGGGCAGGAGATGGCTATAGATGATTGTTTAAAGTAATGTTAATTATGGCATGATTAGTTGTTTAGTTGTCTTGTCAATCCAAAAATTCTACAGAACAGGTTTAGGATACAGTCTATTCCGATTGGTTAATATGGATTTATGGGCATTACTCTGTAAGAAATTAAAGGTTTTACTTTAGAAAAATTCAGCAGTCTTTAATCTTTTGCGAGGAAAGTTTAACGATTCCGGGAAGAGCGTGTAAAACATTATCTCGTGATTTGGCAGTAAAGCGAGAGTTTTGTCTCAGCGAAGTAGACAAACTCTACATTTGAATTCTTAACAAATACGTTTTGTTATAGAGTAAGGGGCCAGATAGTTTTTGTCTCAGTTAGGAGACAGACTATACATGAGGTTCGTGGAAACAAATAAAAGAAACGGCAAAAGGAAACAGCTTTGCTGGATTCACATGAGAAATCCCTGAACAATCACAGGACCAGAGCAAATTCTACGCAGAAATCTAAGTCCAGAGACGATTGTTAAGTCAGAGTTCGATGGACAAGAGTCCAAGACGAAACAGCTAGACAAAGATCGGCAGAGCAGGGACGAACGGAAGTCTTGATGTCCACATAAAATAGGTGATGAAGTCTCTCATCGTTGCACTCAAAGGTCACATCTCATTGGCAATGAAGATAGTAATTTTACATTGAAAGAAATTTGTATTGTCTTTTTATTTGAGTACATGTTAGTACCATTTTCCTTCTTTTGTAACCAAGTCATTGATTTCTTTTCATTTTAAATTCTGTTGATAAACTGATTAAATTTTATATTTGTTCATTGAAAGGGGGCTCGTATTGTTATTTCTTCAATATACTTGTTCAGTGATCTGCATTCTTCTTTCTATCTATCCACACTGGGTAAAGTACACCACAGAGGTCATTCCCTAGCAACGAACCATAGTGAAAGAGGTTGGTGTGTTTTGCACGACAACAATTTGTCACAACCAGTAAAAAGGTTGTATTTCTGATCTGACTTTGATCAAGTTTGGAATATATGCTCATTTATAAGAAGAGTCTAATTGCAAACAGCACAGACCCAGATTTGCTGTTGCCTAATAGCTCTGGCAGATCTGAGTCTGTGCAGTTTGTTAGAAGTAATCATTAGAACAAACACAACATAGGCCCTAATCTGCACGAAGATTTTGTAATTTCAGATCAGGATATTTGTCATTTGCATTTTAACTCAACTTAAAAGTGAGTATATGTCATATATGTCATGTATTACTAAGATTTTAAACAAGTATGATAAGGAGCAACCTTTATGATCACTTTTTAGGTGATCTCTCTTCTGCTTGGCTGTTTGAAAGTTTTATTTCAGATCCGATTTTCATCTGACTCAAAATATATGCTGATATCATTAAGATCTCAGATGAATTCATTGATGAGCAAAGTCCATGCACACTAATTAGATGACCTTGCATCTGATTGGCTAAGCTTTGCTTCTTGAGGTAACAATTTGATCTGACATGAAGTATGGGTTTTTGTCATCAATATTATGGATGGGACTACATAATGAGTGAGACCCATCTATATTAACAAGATAATCTTGGATCTGATTGGTTTAGCTTCTGACCAGTCTGTAGGCTGTATATCTGAAATATATTTAGTCAGACTTGGAATATATGCTTACATCATCAATATCTTGGATAATTTTGATAATGAGCAAGAATAATGAATAGTAATGAGGTGGTCTTATATCTGATTGGCTGAGCTTACTCCCAGTCTAGAAGTCATAATTCCATCTGATCTAGATTATAACTGGAATAAAGGCTTACATCATGAAGATCCAATATTGGATTATCTAAGATAACAGGATCAATGCATTATAATAATAAAGTGACTTGCATCTGATTGGCTGATCTTGTAGCCATTTTTGAATCAATATTTGTTATTTGATTTTTCATCAAACTTCAATTATAGGCTATATTTATGACATGTTTCATCTGACTGCTACCATTCTGTATATAAACAATATATGTATTTTATTCAATTTCTTTCAAACTTGGTCATTGGGTTTATATTTTAAAGACCTTAGATGACTTCAGTCATGAACAAGAGACTATGCATATTAATTTTCTTTAGGATAAAATATTATTGGATATTGTAAAATACATAAAATCAACATGATGTAAAGTTTGGAGATAGTTTACCTAGATTATGATCTTACCATACTACATAGGTCTTCTTAGTGAAATGGTCAATTTTTGAATTAATGAAGCCTGGTGAGAGATATTTCTTGAGCCTCTTGTTTTATTTTTCTGTTTTATTTTAATGAGGTGTAACTGTTTTAGCAGAATGTTTATGCCAGATGCTACTTTTGGAAATCTTGTAATAGTCACTGATCTTGGAATCACTATAAATGATATACCCAATTACAGCTTATGAATGTTACAGGAATTTGCAAGCACTTACTGTCAAAGGAAATTGGTCCTCCTTTGTTAGGATTGCAGATGTTATTTCACTTGTAGAATGTAGAGGTGACAGTTTTGCAGTGTACATGATCCATATGTTGAAATATATATCATTGAAACTGAGGGGATACTATTTTTTCAAATGTCCTTTTATTACTGTTTTCATTTTGCTAAAGGGTTTAGCTAATGCAAATATTTAAAAGTAATCTATATTGAGCATAAACTTGTAAAACAGCTTCTGTCTCTCTGTTTGTCCCTCTTTGCAAAACTGCAACTCACTGGATTAAATTTCTGAGGTCAGCATTTGTTAGAATCATTAGATGTCATAATAAATGTGATTTGTTACCTACATTGTTACCTGATTTTGTCCTTTATGTCCACAGATATCAAGGAATGGTAGAAAGAGATCTTGTTGTGCTTGTTGTATCTTCAGTCTGTAAAAGATGTTTTCTTAAAAGGATTTATTATTATTATTATTATTATTATTATTATTATTATGACTTTATTTAAAGAGGGTAACTCAATTAGCTAAGAAATAATCTACCTTGAGGCCCTCATTCAAAGGAATTTATTTATTTTTGCTGCATCTCTGAAGCCATTGTATATACTGGGTTTGGAAAGAGGAAATAGAGTTGGCATTTCTAATCTCAACTGGAATATTATTCCAGAGCAAAGTTCCAGAGTATTGGAAACTTTTTTAAAATAATTCCTTATTTGGTTTGGGAATTTTGTAATGTTTGGTAGATATTGATCACAGGTGGGGAGTATTTCCAGGTAGCCTATACTTGAATAGTGATTGTAAATATTCAGGAGCACTATTATTGACTATCCTGTACATTAATTTGGCTTTTCTTAAACAGATTAGGTCTTTAATAGGTAGTATTTTTAACTTACCAGCTAAATTTTCCTTTCTTTCTGGTTTGATATTAACTCAAAGCTCTTTTTTGAAGATGTGCCAGCTTTGCTAAGTTTTTATCATTTCAATTACCCCATACTGAATTACAATAGTCTAAATAGTGTTGTATGTAACTGTTATAAAATAGTTTTCTGTGCTTTTCTGGGAGAAAGTGTCTTATCCTACTGAGAAGCCATAAACTTGAATTGACTTTTTTACTGATATGTTTGATATGTTCAGTCCATGATAGGTTATTATCTACCAAAACACCAAGTAGACTATCATGACAGACCATTTGCAATCTTTTATCCTTCCATGTCTGACATAGTTCATCACTATCAAGTTTTTTTTTTTTTTTCGTGTTGAGATAAGTAATATTTTAGGTATGTATAAACAAGGATGGTATATAAACAAAATATTCATTCATTGTCTTAGAAAAAAAACTTACTCATTTTCTCAGATAAGAATTATATTGATTGATTAGTTAACAAAGTTAATAAAAAAATATATAAATACATAAATCCATAAAAAAATAAATAGTATCAGTTGATGGATACCAAATAGTTTGTGAACTTGAAGACCACTTTAAAATCTTCTTTATTGTCTGCAGTTATTACATAAAGGTAGACATTACATAAGCAGTAAAAAATAAGTAAACACATGCAGTAATTACATTGAAGATTTCTTTCTTTCTTTCCATTCATTCCTTTTTTGGAACCTATTAAACACAACTGGCATTTATAACACTATTGGCATTATAACATAATTGGCATTTATAACTCTATTGGCATTATAACACAATTGGGCTTTATAACACTATCAGCATTATAACACAATTGGCTACCTGGTGAGGCATCAGAATTATAGGATGGAAATAATCCAGAGAAAGATTATTTCAGGAATAAAATGATAATAAGGATGATAATATGGATGAAAAATAAATAAATAAATAAAAAAATTGATTATACATACTAGTTATATAAAGTAATTGTTTTTTTTAAATGAAACCCTAAATTAATGGTAATTTCAATAGTCACTATAATAATGTCTTTAGTCAGGTGTTCACTCTGTAATTTGCAGAGAAAATTGTATGACACATTCTGTGGGGACATTTGTATCCATCAAGAGTTGCAGTGGCTCACTGGTTAGCATATTGGACAAAATGGATATGGATTGGTTTGGTGTGATGTGTCCTTTGACACATATCTGTCCTAGATTTGTGGTTAGCATATTGACAAAATGGACATGGATTGGTTTGGTGTGATGTGTCCTTTGACACTTATCTGTCCTAGATTTGTGGTTAGCATATTGGACAAAATGGATATGGATTGGTTTGGTGTGATGTGCCCTTTGACACTTATCTGTCCTAGATTTGTGGTTAGCATATTGGACAAAATGGACATGGATTGGTATGGTGTGATGTGTCCTTTGACACATATCTGTCCTAGATTTGTGGTTAGCATATTGGACAAAATGGACATGGATTGGTTTGGTGTGATGTGACCTTTGACACATATCTGCCCTAGATTTGTGGTTAGCATATTGGACAAAATGGACATGGATTGGTATGGTGTGATGTGTCCTTTGACATATATCTGTCCTAGATTTGTGGTTAACATATTGGACAAAATGGACATGGATTGGTTTTGTGTGAGGTGTCCTTTGACACATATCTGTCCTAGATTTGTGGTTAGCATATTGGACAAAATGGACATAGATTGGTATGGTGTGATGTATACTTTGACACATATCTGTCCTAGATTTGTGGTTAACATATTGGACAAAATGGATATCGGTTTGGTGTGATGTGTCCTTTGACACATATCTGTCCTAGATTTGTGGTTAGCATATTGGACAAAATGGACATGGATTGGTATGGTGTGATGTGTCCTTTGACACATATCTGTCCTAGATTTGTGGTTAGCATATTGGACAAAATGGACATGGATTGGTTTGGTGTGATGTATCCTTTGACACATATCTGTCCTAGATTTGTGGTTAGCATATTGGACAAAATGGACATGGATTGGTATGGTGTGATGTGTCCTTTGACACATATCTGTCCTAGATTTGTGGTTAGCATATTGGACAAAATGGATATGGATTGGTTTGGTGTAATGTGTCCTTTGACACATATCTGTCCTAGATTTGTGGTTAGCATATTGGACAAAAT
This sequence comes from Potamilus streckersoni, assembly GCA_016746295.1. Lineage (NCBI taxonomy): Eukaryota > Metazoa > Mollusca > Bivalvia > Unionida > Unionidae > Potamilus > Potamilus streckersoni. Next base: position 329,700 of record JAEAOA010000328.1, on the reverse strand, counting down.
GGACATGGATTGGTTTGGTGTGATGTGTCCTTTGACACATATCTGTCCTAGATTTGTGGTTAGCATATTGGACAGAATGGACATGGATTGGTTTGGTGTGATGTGTCCTTTGACACATATCTGTCCTAGATTTGTGGCTAGCATATTGACAAAATGGATATGGATTGGTTTATTTTGATGTGTCCTTTGACACATATCTGTCCTAGATTTGTGGTTATCATATTGGATAAAATGGATATAGATTGGTTTGGTGGGATGTGTCCTTTGACACTTATCTGTCCTAGATTTGTGGTTAGCATATTGGACAAAATGGATATGGATTGGTTTGGTGTGATGTGTCCTTTGACACATATCTGTCCTAGATTTGTGGTTAGCATATTGACAAAATGGATATGAATTGGTTTATTTTGATGTGTCCTTTGACACATATCTGTCCTAGATTTGTGGTTAGCATATTGGACAAAATGGATTTGGATTGGTTTGGTGTGATGTGTGCATTGACACATATCTGTCCTAGATTTGTGGCTAGCATATTGGACAAAATGGACATGGATTGGTTTGGTGTGATGTGTCCTTTGACATATCTGTCCTAGATTTGTGGTTAGCATATTGGACAAAATGGATTTGGATTGGTTTGGTGTGATGTGTCCTTTGACACATATCTGACCTAGATTTGTGGCTAGAATATTGGACAAAATGGACATGGATTGGTTTGGTGTGATGTGTCCTTTGACATATCTGTCCTAGATTTGTGGTTAGCATATTGGACAAAATGGACATGGATTTGTTTGATGTGATGTGTCCTTTGACACATATCTGTCCTAGATTTGTGGTTAGCATATTGACAAAGTGGATATGGATTGGTTTGGTGTGATGTGTCCTTTGACACATATCTGTCCTAGATTTGTGGTTAGCATATTGGACAAAATGGACATGGATTGGTTTGGTGTGATGTGTCCTTTGACACATATTTGTCCTAGATTTGTGGTTAGCATATTGACAAAATGGATATGGATTGGTTTGATATGATGTGTCTTTTGACAGATATCTGTCCTAGATTTGTGGTTAGCATATTGGACAAAATGGATATGGATTGGTTTGGTGTGATGTGTCCTTTGACACATATCTGTCCTATATTTTTGGTTAGCATATTGGATAGAATGGACATGGATTGGTTTGGTGTGATGTGTCCTTTGACACATATCTGTCCTAGATTTGTGGTTAGCATATTGGACAAAATGGATATGGATTGGTTTGGTGTGATGTGTCCTTTGACACAGTCCTAGATTTGTGGTTAGCATATTGGACAAAATGGATATGGATTGGTTTGGTGTGATGTGTCCTTTGACACATATCTGTCCTAGATTTGTGGTTAGCATATTGACAAAATGGATATGGATTGGTTAAGTGTAATGTGTCCTTTGACACATATCTGTCCTAGATTTGTGGTTAGCATATTGGACAAAATGGACATGGATTGGTTTGGTGTGATGTGTCCTTTGACACATATCTGTCCTAGATTTGTGGTTAGCATATTGGACAGAATGGACATGGATTGGTTTGGTGTGATGTGTCCTTTGACACATATCTGTCCTAGATTTGTGGCTAGCATATTGACAAAATGGATATGGATTGGTTTATTTTGATGTGTCCTTTGACACATATCTGTCCTAGATTTGTTGTTAGCATATTGGACAAAATGGATTTGGATTGGTTTGGTGTGATGTGTGCATTGACACATATCTGTCCTAGATTTGTGGCTAGCATATTGGACAAAATGGACATGGATTGGTTTGGTGTGATGTGTCCTTTGACATATCTGTCCTAGATTTGTGGTTAGCATATTGGACAAAATGGATATGGATTGGTTTGGTGTGATGTGTCCTTTGACACATATCTGTCCTAGATTTGTGGCTAGCATATTGGACAAAATGGACATGGATTGGTTTGGTGTGATGTGTCCTTTGACATATCTGTCCTAGATTTGTGGTTAGCATATTGGACAAAATGGACATGGATTTGTTTGATGTGATGTGTCCTTTGACACATATCTGTCCTAGATTTGTGGTTAGCATATTGACAAAGTGGATATGGATTGGTTTGGTGTGATGTGTCCTTTGACACATATCTGTCCTAGATTTGTGGTTAGCATATTGGACAAAATGGACATGGATTGGTTTGGTGTGATGTGTCCTTTGACACATATTTGTCCTAGATTTGTGGTTAGCATATTGACAAAATGGATATGGATTGGTTTGATATGATGTGTCTTTTGACACATATCTGTCCTAGATTTGTGGTTAGCATATTGGACAAAATGGATATGGATTGGTTTGGTGTGATGTGTCCTTTGACACATATCTGTCCTATATTTTTAGTTAGCATATTGGATAGAATGGACATGGATTGGTTTGGTGTGATGTGTCCTTTGACACATATCTGTCCTAGATTTGTGGTTAGCATATTGGACAAAATGGATATGGATTGGTTTGGTGTGATGTGTCCTTTGACACAGTCCTAGATTTGTGGTTAGCATATTGGACAAAATGGATATGGATTGGTTTGGTGTGATGTGTCCTTTGACACATATCTGTCCTAGATTTGTGGTTAGCATATTGACAAAATGGATATGGATTGTTTAAGTGTAATGTGTCCTTTGACACATATCTGTTCTTGATTTGTGGTTGCCGAATTGGACTTGCAACAAAATTGATGTGGATTGGTTTAGTGTGGTGTGTTCTTTGACAGAGATCTTTAATTTGATTTGTGGTTAGCATATTGGTTTTGTGGATAGGGATTGGTTTGATGTGGTGTGTTCTTTCATACATCTCTTTGCTTGATTTGACATTGTACAACCCTCACATGTTGGTGTCATAAAACAAAATTCTGGCTGGGTCTTGGCAGGGACTAGGCAATGGTCTTCTGCATTAAAAACAATTATATGAGTACTGGCATCATTAAAAAGAAAGAAAGAATAAAACATAAAATGTCACAAGGTTAAATTTCATATTGATTGATAACATTTATTTAATAATAATAATAATAATAATAATAATAATAATAATAATAATAATAATAATAATAATTACAATATTAGTTTTATTTAAAGAGGGTTATACAATTATTTGATTAGAACTAGTCCTTTTTGTTGCCTTTTGTTATGAGCATATTTACATACATAGTTTACTTGCACACACATTAAAAAGTATTAGTAAAAAGCATTGATAATTTAATTTTTTTTCCCGATGAACATGCTCAAACTAGGTACTATTTATGTACAGTAAAAAAGAAGTGTGAGACATTAAAGTGGAAGGCTTGAAAATTGTACTTTTATTTGAAATGTATTTGTCAGATAAAACCAGGTTTGACTTTTCATCCAGTGAAAAATTTATAATTAAATGTGTTTATATTCTTACTTCCTTTACTTTCCTTTGGGATTCTGTTCAAAATTAGTGACACCAACAATTGAAAATTCTTCTCAAGGTTTTCAATATTCAGTGTTTGAATGGAAAGATGTTTAAATAAAATTGGGATTTTTTGTTGCCTTGTTTCTACCTTAAAATGGTTCCTGAAGCTATTATGGGGTCATGTTGTTTGTTGTTGGGCTTAACGCCATTTTTCAGCACACGATAGGCAATTCATGGCGGCCAGTATTAATGGTGGAGGAAGAAACCGGGAAATCACCGGAAAGAACCACCGACCCACGAAAAGCTACTGGCAAGCTTTCTCACCTATCTACATTAGCCGAATCCTAGATTCGAACATGGTGAGATGGCAGTGATCTGTAATGGACAGCGTTTTAGACCACTGGGCCCCAGTGGTCATGTTGTTTGAAGCATTGATCACAAGTCTGTCCTTTCTGAAGAATGATTTCTATACTTACTGTTAAACAATTTAATATCATTCATCCTATTTGGGATGTTTTCAGCATTATCTAGCAGGAATCTGCATGCCATTTTTTTCAAGTGTATTCATTTTGAAATTTTCTTACTGCATGTACTGTAATATCCACAGACCAAAAGTATGGGAAAGTCTGTGTGTTTCATTTATTCACTATTTGCAGACCTATTTATTTTTAAATCAGTCTTTTGTTTAATTTGTTGATTAATTGATTCATTAATTTATTCATTGATTATTTTTTTTTTATTTAGTTAATCTATCATGTATCAATATAGTCAGTATGGTGCCATTGTTTAAGAAAAGAGTCGCACATTAATGAATGTTTTTCCGCTTCATATCTTCAATCTTTAAAAACATCTTTTCTCTTTTCTGCATACATGAAGGAATTTGCAGACATTTAAATGTCTGTTTCAGCTATTCCATATTGTACATGGAGAGTAACAACAATGTAGGCAACAAAACCTCCTACATAAGAACTGAATCCAGTCTGTAGTTAGTACAGGAAATAAGACCTACATAATTTATACGTCCACATTTTGTTTAGATATATAGGCATTAATGGCCACTATATTTAGACTGTATTTAGACTAATATTAAAAGCCTCCTAATTATGTTGTATATCCAAACAGTATTTAGACAATACAGAGATTAAAGGCCTACTACATATATTCTATATCCAGACAGTATTTAGACAATACAGAGATTAAAGGCCTCTACATGTATTCTATATCCAAACAGTATTTAGACAATACAGAGATTAAAGGCCTACTACATATATTCTATATCCAGACAGTATTTAGATAGTACAAAGATTAAAGGCCTCTACATATATTCTATATCCAGACAGTATTTAGACAATACAGAGATTAAAGGCCTACTACATATATTCTATATCCAGACAGTATTTAGACAGTACAAAGATTAAAGGCCTCTACATATATTCTATATCCAAACAGTATTTAGACAATACAGAGATTAAAGGTCTACTACATATATTCTATATCCAGACAGTATTTAGACAATACAAAGATTAAAGGCCTCTACATATATTCTATATCCAAACAGTATTTAGACAATACAGAGATTAAAGGCCTACTACATATATTCTATATCCAGACAGTATTTAGACAATACAAAGATTAAAGGCCTCTACATGTATTCTATATCCAAATAGTATTTAGACAATACAGAGATTAAAGGTCTACTACATATATTCTATATCCAGACAGTATTTAGACAATACAAAGATTAAAGGCCTCTACATGTATTCTATATCCAGACAGTATTTAGACAATACAGAGATTAAAGGCCTCTACATATATTCTATATCCAGACAGTATTTAGACAATACAAAGATTAAAGGCCTCTACATATATTCTATATCCAAACAGTATTTAGACAATATAGAGATTAAAGGCCTACTACATATATTCTATATCCAGACAGTATTTAGACAATACAAAGATTAAAGGCCTCTACATGTATTCTATATCCAGACAGTATTTAGACAATACAATGATTAAAGGCCTCTACATGTATTCTATATCCAGACAGTATTTAGACAATACAAAGATTAAAGGCCTCCTACATAACTTCTATATCCAGACAGTATTTAGACAATACAAAGATTAAAGGTTTCCTTCATATGTTGTATATCCTGAAAGTATTTAGACAATAAAAAGATTAATGGCCTCAACATATATTCTATATCCAAACAGTATTTAGACAATATAGAGATTAAAGGCCTACTACATATATTCTATATCCAGACAGTATTTAGACAATACAAAGATTAAAGGCCTACTACATATATTCTATATCCAAACAGTATTTAGACAATACAGAGATTAAAGGCCTACTACATATATTCTATATCCAGACAGTATTTAGACAATACAAAGATTAAAGGCCTACTACATATATTCTATATCCAGACAGTATTTAGACAATACAAAGATTAAAGGCCTCTACATATATTCTATATCCAAACAGTATTTAGACAATACAGAGATTAAAGGTCTACTACATATATTCTATATCCAGACAGTATTTAGACAATACAAAGATTAAAGGCCTCTACATATATTCTATATCCAAAAAGTATTTAGACAATACAGAGATTAAAGGCCTACTACATATATTCTATATCCAGACAGTATTTAGACAATACAAAGATTAAAGGCCTCTACATGTATTCTATATCCAGACAGTATTTAGACAATACAAAGATTAAAGCCCTATACATGTATTCTATATCCAGACAGTATTTAGACAATACAAAGATTAAAGGTTTCCTTCATATGTTGTATATCCTGACAGTATTTAGACAATACAAAGATTAAAGGCCTCTACATATATTCTATATCCAGACAGTATTTAGATAATACAGAGATTAAAGGCCTACTACATATATTCTATATCCAGACAGTATTTAGACAATACAAAGATTAAAGGCCTCTACATGTATTCTATATCCAAACAGTATTTAGACAATACAAAAATGTAAAGGCCTCTACATATATTATATATCCAGATAGTATTTAGACAATACAAAGATTGAAGGCATTTAGACAATACAAAGATTAAAGGCATTTAAACAATACAAAGATTCAAAGCATCTACATATGTTCTATATCCAGACTATTTAGACAAGAAAAACAACAAGGCTTCCTACATAAAGCTATATACTGACTGTAGTTAGACAGCATTTAAAAAATTAACAATTTAAAGTTTAGAACATTACCTTTTTATGCAGAAACATCTTTGTAACTTAAAGTTTAGAATCTGGATTGATGTTTACTTTCAGGCTTGGATGCAATGACACAAGTACCTACTGGGAGCCCCAGAAGATCTCACTATACTCCATTCAGACCACTGCTCCAGACATAGCAGGTGTGTCCTGCGGGGGAAGACACACCATGGTTTGGCTAAAAAATGGTCATGTCTTTACATTTGGGAACAACTTTTATGCTCAGCTCGGTTATGACTTCAAGGAAAAAAACTACAAAGACAAGCAGGTTGTACATAAAACCATTTTGTTATCCTCTTTGTATGGTAGTTATTGAAAAGATCTTCATATAAAGTCCATCATTAACCAAAATGTATCAATACACAGAGTCCTACATTGCTAAATTTGGATGATTTCATGCTTTATATCTTTGTTGCTTATATTAACACAAACATCTATTTTTCCTTTTTCTGTGCATTCAATTCTGTATCTTATTTTGATAATTCTTGTAATGTTTTGATTATTACTTTTACATGTCATGCTGTCAATATATTTTTGCACCATTTTAGGTAGATGCAATGTTCTGTGGGCACAAAACATGCACTGAATATTATAGCAAAAATAGCAGCCATAGCAACCACATGGTTATGCATTTCAGTAGAGATGTTTTTCCTGAGAGATTACATTTCAGTTTTTACTCAAAAGCATTAGGAATTAAAATTTTAAAAACCCCTCAATTAAACAAAATTCTTGAAGGTGTAAAATTTAGTGTTTTTGGATTATTTGTATGAATAACATTCAGGCAAAAAGGGTATCCTTTTTAAGTGAAAGGTGTTTACACAGGTGTACCAACTTCTAAGCTGATGGTATAGTGATACATGTTAACCATTACAGTGTGTTGGCCATGGCTTTGTGTTGGTCAAGTTTGCAGGCTGATTTTGCTGTGTCTGATTTACTAGCAAATGAAAATGGCTTACATATCTTGTATTCTTGCATTCATATGACAAATTGGTGTTCTTGATGCCAAAGGAAGGCTTTAAATTATTATAATCTGTCTTCAAAGTACTTGAATAAGATGTGTGTTAGTTTGGGCTTTTGGCATGAAATAAGTGCTTTGCATGCATGAAATGGGCAGGAAAGTAAAGTGCCATCATAACCTACAAAATTGCACAAAGGAACTTTCCTCTAGTCAATCAAGAAGACAAAAATTTAAATGATAATCACCTTCTCAGATTGTGGTTAATGTGCACATATAAAAGATCAATGAAAAAAATTACTTTTATAAAGTTTGTTATCTCTTTGCCTGCCAGAGAATATTGCCCTTTAAATTATCTTGAATCAATGTTTTTCTGTAAATTAGAGTAGCTGCCCTTTAAATTATCTTGAATCAATGTTTCTCTGTAAATTAGAGCGGCTGCCCTTTAAATTATCTTGAATCAATGTTTTTCTGTAAATTAGAGCAGCTGCCCTTTAAATTATCTTGAATGAATGTTTTTCTGTAAATTAGAGCAGCTGCCCTTTAAATTATCCTGAATCAATGTTTTTCTGTAAATTAGAGCAGCTGCCCTTTAAATTATCTTGAATCAATGTTTTTCTGTAAATTAGAGCAGCTGTTCTTTAAATTATCTTGAAGGAATGTTTTTCTGTAAATTAGAGCAGCTGCCCTTTAAATTATCTTGAATCAATGTTTTTCTGTAAATTAGAGTAGCTGCCCTTTAAATTATCTTAAATCAATGTTTTTCTGTAAATTAGAGCAGCTGCCCTTTAAATTATCTTGAATCAATGTTTTTCTGTAAGTTGCTTGGTACACATGTTTTAGAAATAGCAAAACATATCCTAATGTTTCAAAAGTCATTTAAGTTGCCTCCCTTTGATTATTATTTGTGGATATGTGCATGTATTTATGTGAAGACTGGAAAATATGTTTTTTTTCTTCTTGGGTTTACTTTTCAGTGCAAGTTTCTGATAGTACTGTAAATGGCAGTCTTGACAGCATTTTTTGATAGAATTAGAATAGGTTGAGGGTTTCTCTCTGTTAAATTGTATTTCATTGGATAGGATGTCAGCTATATCTTTAAAGATTCAAAGCTTATGTTACATCTTTTTCTTATGTATAAAGGATGTCAGCTTGATCTTAAGGGCTTCAAAGCTTATGTTACATCTTATTCTTATGTATAAAGGATGTCAGTTTGATCTTAAGGACTTCAAAGCTTATGGCAAATCTTTTTCTTATGGATAAAGGATATCAACTAGATCTTTAGGTATTCAAGATTAGGGTACACATTTTCTTAATATGTTAACATATTTTTCACTGTCTAAGTGAATACATTTTGCTATATGAGTAAAGTACATCATTTTTACTAATTGAGTAAAACATGGAATACTTTACTCAAACAGTAAAATGATAAAAACAAAGGGACAGATATCATACAAAATATCTGTTCAGTCCCAAAACACAGGGTATAACAAACCTAAAAATTAGCCCACAGCTAAATGGTTTCATGCATGGAGTAACACAAAACACTCCATCAGTTGGCTATCAGTCACACTTGTCAAGCATTAGCAGTTAGCATTTCAGGTTGTCACCAACCTTCATTGATTTCCTTGGTCAATCAAGCAATCAGTGCCCACCAATTTGGTCAACAACATCATCAACTGCTACTCACCAGCAACACTTTTATTTCCCTCTAGGCTGCTATGGTTCAACTTTACAGCTACCATGGTTAACTTCTATGATTAGATCTACAGAAGGTTGTTGTTGTTGTTGTAAAATTATAAATTGTTGTCTACAGCTGGTTACCTCTCGACTCTGATCAGCTGAAAATAAATCTAACACTGTGCACTATGTATGACATGGCATATACATAAAACATAATGACATTATATACAGTGAGCTATACAAAATATGTTATAGGTACAACTTACAAAGCAATAAACAGGTTCAGAAGTAAACCTACCTGTGTCCAATAAGAATCCTATGGTACTAAATGTTTCTCAAAAATGCAACTTTATGTTGCTAATATAAATCTCTTTCTAAGTCGAAAACAAGAATTGAAAATATTTGCATTATTCTACGTAAGTTGAAGCTACATAGAAAAAAAGTATGGTAGTACAAGAGTTATAATTCAATATGCATAAGAAATTAATAAATAACTCACATACCTCTATAGCTGAAGATGTGCAAGTCCTTAAGTAGACTGCTCACTGACAAGACATTCCATAATGTAATGATTTAAACAATAAGATGCAGATTATTTATAAGAAAACTAATATCTTTGGATATGGTTTTAACCAAAAATTTTGAAAGTGATTTATCAAAATTTTTTCTCTTGGATGATTGAGTTATTATTGACTAGCATGAATTAAATTATATTATCAAGGATTACCTTCATGTTACAAATCAATCTTGATATTAGAACTTGCTCCAATCATTTGTTTGGAATCATTTTTTAATCTGGATCATAGCCATATATCAATTTGTAGCAATGATTGACACTTGATCAACTTTCCTTATTTGTTTAATACTTTAATCAGATATGTTGCCCAGAATTTATAATAATTATTTCATTCACATATATCACAAATGGCAGTACAAGCTGCCCAGTGTTTACAGTCATTATGTTATTCACACATATCACAGATGGAAGTACCTGTTCCCCAGAGTTCATAATAATTATTTCATTCACACATATATCACAATGGCAGTACATATTGCCTTGAGTTTGTAGTAAGCATATCATTCACAGGTACCATAAATGATAATACATGTACAAGATAAACATGTACAAGATAAACATGTACAAGATAAACATGTACAAGATAAACATGTACAAGATAAACATGTACAAGATAAACATGTACAAGATAAATATGTACAAGATAAACATGTACAAGATAAACATGTACAAGATAAACATGTACAAGATAAACATGTACAAGATAAACATGTACAAGATAAACATGTACAAGATAAACATGTACAAGATAAACATCCTGACATAGTTTTACAAAAAGAAAAAAAACCACCAGAAATGCAACCAAGTCTTTGTTTTTAAAAGAAAACACTGAATTATGACCAAGAAAGTATTCTTTTTTTGGCAAGAAGGGATCAAATTCAATCTAGATTGTCAAGACTGCTTCCGACTTACATTGAACTTGTTAGACAACAGATATATTACATTGAACTTGTTAGACAACAGATATATTACATTGAACTTGTTAGACAACAGATATATTACATTGAACTTGTTAGACAACAGATATATTACATTGAACTTGTTAGACACAATTCTGACAACAGATATATTAATTTTCCTGATAAAATATTCAGAAACAATGACAATTTTCATGAGTAAATCTTAACAGAGAGAAAAATAATTACCATTTTTACCTGGTTATGAGTCAAGTGCAACTGTAAACTGTTCAGACCCATACATGCCTTTGCTTAATGTGGTAGCAAATCCTGTCTTTGCAGTTTCTTTGTAATAATCAGTAGAATCAATAATAGAGACCCTTATCTGCCAGTGCAATATACAATGGCAGATCAGGTTCTATGCTGTTTTCAATATGGACTCAATTTATGTGTGAGTATATATGGAATTTGATATTTAGAATTATATGGTAATACATGCCATATCTTAATTAGTTTTTGTCATCAACAACTATTTTTAATTTGAAGTCAAGACAGAAGCTTTGAAAGCACATACAATTAAGATGATAAGAAAATAAACTTAATTGGACAAAAATGTTGAGATAAAACTTATTTGGCATAAAATGTTGACATTATACTGTTATATGTGCTTTGAGATTGTGTCATTGTGGACCTGGCAGCGGATATCCAATTATTTCATGATTTTGTTTTATGATCTAAATACACTGACACAGGCTGAAGCTATCTGGGAAAGGGAGGATGATAATGCTCATAATGTTGTAAGTAGATGGTATTGGCTCTTGAATTTTATGTATACCTAGAATATTTTTGATTTATCACACTCAGATGTGTATAACTTAAAACTATGCTAAAGTTGGAAATTTCATACTCAAGATGCAGTAACCTACTTCACCTTTCATAACTTGATCTCATTGTTTATAATCTGAAGAAAAAAAACAAGCACATGGTTTTCATTCATTTCTTTATGATAATTTTTTTCTTTTGGTATTAGCATTTAATGATATCATTTAATTAATTTTCTATTGTCTTTTTCTTTTTCTGAGCTAAGACCCATGGTTGCCTGAAACTCTAGAGCCAATGCTTCAGATGCAAAGATTTGCTTTGTTATGATTGTTTGCAGTCCTTATCAATTGATCTAGTAATTTGCTTTGTAAAACTGTTGACTTTATAACTGGCTATGCTCAACTGTACTAATGTTAGTTGGAGGCAAAGGTGCTAGTTGGAGGTAAATGGGACTAGCTGATCACAGACATCACTTGTTGCCCCATTAGAACTGGTTTTAAAAATCTCAGCAACATTTGTAATAAAGTTTTCTCATAGCTTGATTTCTTAATAAGCATTGTTTGAAATTAAGTGCATAGATGTTATTCCATATTAACTTAACATAAAAGCATACAAAATTAATAACAATGGCTGAATTTATTCTAATTTAGTTGCTTTTTACAGCCTATTCAAATTTAGGTGCCATTTTGCCTATTATTATTTAGGTGTCTTTTTCAGCTTATTCTAATTTAGGTACTCTTAAATCTTATTCTAATTTAGGTACCCTTTACAGCCAGCTTCAAAGTTTGAAAGCATTTGTATTAAATAAATTTGTCTAGGTTTCAATTATGGAGACACGATCTTTAGAGATTTGAGTTTTCACAGTACAAGTACTATTTTGTGGTGCTTTTGTTGATGATCACTACATGACTACATACACATTATTTCTCAATAGCATAAATAAGGAATTAAACTCAGGTTCTCATTCTGCTTTTTGTTTATTCATCAGCTTACTTCAGTATATTCAATAAAAATAATGCACCCAAATTTCCTGTCACCACAGTATCGCCATAATACCAATTCCATTACTTTATATACACTCACTTATAGGAGACTAACTAGACTGCACAGACCAAGATTTGCTGGCACATAATACACTGGCAGATTTGGGTCTGTGCAGTTTGTGAGGAGTAATCAGTAGAACAAACAACATAGACCCTGATCTGCATGTGCATTACACAATTACAAATCAGGATCTTTGTTTATAATTTAACTCAACTTTTAAGTGAGTGTATACAGTATTTATAAAAAAAAACTAAGCAAAGGACTATCTCAGCTTTATTTAAATGATAATTGAGAGCCATTAATTAATAGGAATTAATTAATTAAGAGCTATTTGTTCTTTGTGGGTGGTTATTATCAATTGCTCCAAAGTTTTAACCTTCCATGTACAATTCATACTAACAGGAAGCACCAGTTACCTGTTTTGCAGTGTAAATAATGGTTAGGACACTGTAGTGGTTTTTCTGCCTAGATGCCTTGTATTAATGAAATACGACACTAATCGCTTTCTTATGCATAAAACAAGATGAATATAAAATAAAATGAATATAAAATAAAATGAATATAAAAATGCTTTGTATCATTTTGTAATGTTGAAAATGAATTATTATCATTGTAAGTGATACAGTTTCACTTGTCCATGACTGGAACATTTTAATGATGAGAAACAGCAGGTACTTGCAGACTTTTAAATGATTTTACTTCAAAGTATAATGTCTCCCATTAAATGCTTTGTTGTTTAAAATTCTTTTCAAAATTGTATTGTTCAAAAACATTTTTGGTTAGCCAATTGGTCAATTTATTCTGCCCATTGCATTGTGTAATTCACAGTACTCCCAATTCTCATCAACTTTATTTTTCTCATAGAAATGCCACATTTAGGTTTGAAAATTGTAAATATTTAAAGAAAGTATTAACAGGAATAAAGCCTTCTAAAATGTTTTCTTAGCATTTGGAAATAGATAATTTGTTACATTATTATTCTTTTTGTTGTTTAATTTACTTAAAAAAATTTTATATTTGGGGGAAAATATCATAAAGAAAGTTTTAACAAATTCAGTCAGAAAGGCACCAAATTTTGAATGGTGCATAAGTTAGAAAAATACTTTACAAGAAAATGTAGGTCACTGCAATCCACAATTGCCATATCAGATTTCTTAATTTTAAACGATGGTGTACATTGACCTAATAATTATTAATAATTAATCAGTTTCTCATGAAATATAATAAAAGGATAAAAATGCTTATAATGTTACACGTCAGTATGTGCTTTGTAGAATGAAATATTTGCATACTAAATTGCCTTTACTAGTAAGTTTACTATTTGTGTCTTTTGTGGTGCATACATATATAGTGTAGATGATAGTGCAATGATGCAATTACATTGAAAATAAAGCTAACATTTTCATCTTTTTTATTTGCACAGTCTAATCAATTTGTTTAGAAGTCATTACATGATTAGTGTGAGTGTGATTATGATTTTTAACATAGCTTTAACAATTTTTTAGTCATATCGCTACGATGTCTACATTGTGGCAGTTTATAGTGATGTCTAGCACTGAGGCATCATGCCGCAGACATGTTAGCATGATGTCCCACCCAGTCACATTATCCTGACACCAGGCCCACCAGTCCTAACACTAACCTCTTAATGCTGTGTGCCAAGCAAGGCAGCTATTAGTACCATTTGTGTAAATCTTTGGTATGACTCGATTGGGGATCGAACCCACAACCTCCTGCATCCTAGGCGGATGCTCTAACCACAAGGCCACTGGAGCGGTTCATTACATGATTAGCTCACAGTACCCTACTTTAGGTTATTGATATGTTGACATGATTATTTCACAGTCCTTCCATTAGGTTCAATATAGGTCATGAACATGTCTCTATCTCACAGTTCCCTACTTTCGGGTATATATATATATATATATATATATATATATATATATATATATATATATATATATATATATATATATATATATATATATTGACATGTTGACATGACTATCTCACAGTTCCTTGCTTTAGGGTAAATATGAGTCATTGACAAATTGACATATCTCACAGGTCCTACTCTAAGGTAAATATAGGTCATGAACTTGAAACTAGCTGAGAGTTCCCTGTTTTAGGTAAATGTTTATTAAAATTCAAAATTTTTCTGTTAATTTATTAATATTTAAAATTCTTCTTTAAATGGAAAGAACTATTAAAAAGTGTTTATTTTACAAAAAAAATTCACCTTTAGTATTTTCAGTCAAACTCTTCTGTTGACAACTCATTCATTTTGTGGGTACACATTTTGGTGAGTTTTGTTTGCAAAGAATAATATTTTTGTCATTACTTCAATTGATGGATTTGGGAAACAACTTTTGTTTTTTTTAAAGTACATTTATTCTTTAATAGTAGTTTTGTAGTATTAAATCCACAAAAATTGGTACCCTATGAGAAATATTTTGTATTATTTAAGTCAAAATAAATACATTAGTTAAATTTAAAGAACTTTTTAATCATAGCAGATCATTACCAATTCCTAGTTACTGTCTGTAATTAATAAGCTGTCAAAAGAATGATGTTGTGAAGAATATGAAAAATGTGTATGCATGCATCTTCCAGTCTATAGCAATCCCAGCACTCCCATTTATAATGACCTGTAAATATCCCATTTTTTCCAATCCTTCCATTCATGCATTATGACTTGATACACTGGAAAGAAGATCCTGTTATAATTGCCTGCCATGAGGTACAAATTACAAATCATGGCTAATTTGAAGTTTGAAGCAATTTATCTATTAAACTAGCACTTTCAACAGACAGGTATATACAAGTACATTTTTGGAAAGGTTTATAAGTGGAAAGCGTAAATGATCATATTGCAGTTCATTTTATGGGACTCTTGTTAGCATATCCTAATAATTAACCCATGATAATTACTGCTGAGAATTTTTTTACAAAATTTGATAAACTCTCAAAACTTCAACACAATTAAGATTATAGTAGAATATTACCAAAAAATTACTTTTTAGTGGTACTGGTCATACATCAGAAGAATTTATTGGTTGTCCATTGTTTTTCTGTCCATTAGCATAATTGATCATCAGTTATCTCAAACTACTTGGATGATTGCCTTGAAACTTTACATATACATTCATCCCAGGGTCTAGTTAAATAAAAACAGTGCTCTTTAGAAATTAAATATGACTATCATCTTAGACATTAATGTGACTACCATATGTCTACTTTATGACTACCATATGACTATCATATGAATAACATCTGACTACCATATGACTACTTTATGACTACCTTATGACTACCATATGAATAACATATGACTACTTTATGACTACCATATAAATAGCATATGATTACCATGTCTACTTTATGACTACCATATGAATAGCATATGACTACCATATGTCTACTTTATGACTACCATATGACTACCTTATGACTACCATATGACTAACATCATGGTTTGCTGAAAATCTTGTTATCATTGCTTCTCTGTGAAGGATGGTCATATCAAAATGTTTTTTTTTATCAAATGGATTATTTACTTGCTCCCAAATGAAAATGGTCCTGATTGACCTACAAGATGTCCATCTGGAAAATTTTATCTCCACTCTTATAGAGAAAGTCATATATACAGATGATTTCCCTAGATGACTTCTTATAGTGTCTAGTCTGTTTTAAATGAAAATGAAAATATAGCACTGGTCTTACATCACAAATGGCCAGCATGGCAGCCATCTTGAAGATCTTGTAATTGCTTAAGAATGTAACATTGTTTCATCACAGAGCCCCATATCTTTCTAGACAGTTTCAAATTTCGTAAAGAATTCTTCACAATGGAAAGGATTTGATTTGCATGCCTGCTTTGTATAATTAAAAACTGATACCTTAAAATGAGCTAAATTCAAGATTAAAGATCTATATTTGTTGTCAATTATATTTGACCTGAATAGCTGTACATTTCAGACCCAGCCTCATTTACTGAAGACTTTGACACACAGACCTGTGGCTCAGGTAGCATGTGGTGAAAAGCATTCTGTGTTTAGATTTCAAGATGGTGCTGTAGCTTGTGTGGGGTGAGTAATTACAGGTATATTACATTTGATACTTAGTTGTATGGGTTGAGTAATTATAGGAATATTACATTTAATACTTAGCTTGTGTGGGGTGAGTAATTGCAGGTATATTACATTTGATGCCTAGCTTGTGTGGGGTGAGTAATTACAGGTATATTTTATTTGATGCTTAACTTGTATGAGGTGAGTAATTACAGGTATATTACATTTCATACTTAGCTTGTGTGGGGTAAATAATTACAGGTATATTACATTTGATACTTAGCTTGTGTTTGGTGGGTAATTACATGTATATTACATTTGATACTTAGCTTTTACATGGTGAGTAATTGCAGGTATATTACATTTGATACTTGGCTTGTGTGGGGTTAGTAATTACAGGTATATTACATTTGATAGTATGTGTGGGGTGAGTAATCATAGGTATATAACATTTTATACTTTGATGTAAAGTGAAAGTATACAGGTATATTTTTCCATGTGGTAGCCCTAGAAATGTGCATGCTAGGAACTGTGTACATTTCTTCATGACCACTAAAAAAATGTTAAAGTAAAGTAAAGGAGGAGGTGGAGAAGGAATCGGTCATTTTAATATTAGTGATACAGTTACCTGCAGCTGAAGCATAGCTAACCTTTCTTGGATGGAAATTATTCATATGATGAGAGTTCATTCTCTCCTAGGGGTTAAATAAATATAATGATTCAGAATTGACCATTTTCAGTTCATGCACATTCATGAATGGTTCATGAACCTTTTGATGAACTTTCAGGGATGGTTCATGAACAGGTTCGTGAATCATTCAAGAATGGTTCATGCCAGTTCATGAATTATTCATGATCATTTCGTAGGGGACGTGCAAAGGAACTATTTTCTAACATAAACAATTTTTTAGGAATGAACTAAAGCAGATATTTCATGGACAGCCACATACCAGCAAATGTTTCATAGACTGACACATACAAACTACTTAGCACATTCCGTGTTTATGTTTTTGATACAATGTTTCAGATTTAACTATATATAGACACTATAGAGGTTCCTCACAATAAAACGCAAGTTATACACATAGACTGTCTTCTTCAGATGTCAATAAAAATGGGCCAAAAATATACTTACAATTTACATCCTGAATTTCCTCAAAAAATATACTTTTGTAGGTCTGTAAATCTGAATTAGATAAGGCATGTTATGGGTTCTCAAGGTTGATTACACATTTTGAAATTGTACTGTAATTTTGAGTATATTACAAGTGTAGTTACATCCTCCTTACTGCACTCAAAATGAAATAAACATTAAATTCCACAGCAAGATGACCTGGCTCCAGTTTCTGGTTGCTGGCAGATCTTATAGCACTGCTCATGTAGCCCCTTTGGTACAGGTAAAGGTATCAAGTTGATACCTAAGTCCTCTTTCACCACACTACCACCAAAGTCAGCATTCTGGCACCTGGATAGGGAAAGAGAATGAATTGGCATCCCCCATTTGCTATTATCCTAATAAATGTGTATGGGATGTGGGTCCATTGAATGCAGGGAAATGATTGGTTCTTCTCTTTTTCCCATGGACTTCTGGCCCTTGGTCTCATACTCAAGAGGTTGATCCTGCAGCCCACAGATCAACTTCATCCTCACAGATTGTGGAAGTTGAACAAAAAAGGGAGAAGGGCAGCACTCTTCTCCAAAAATGACCAAAGAAGATCTAGTAGTATTCTAATCCTCCCATAGAATCAGACACCAGGGACATCCTTATGATCTGTGTGAGGATCTACTTAACAAGGTTACCCTTAACTCCAGCCAAAGATACATCTTCACAGGAGAAAAGCAGGAAGGTGATGTACTATCAGTCCTCATGGACACTAACAAGATCAAGTCAAAACAGGCTTAGTTGGCTCCCCTTTCCATATGGTTTCTATCCTCCTTCCAGACATCATCCCAGATGGTGGAGGAGGAAGATATTATGTGTTTCAACAAGGCAGTTAATAAAGTTTACCATCTCCTTCCCAGAATTTGCACCCCATGACATAAGGCTTAGAGGACACAAACATTTCTTTAGTTTGAAGAAACTCTCCTGGTTTGTCTCCCACAAAGATATCCTCTTGCTTCCTCATTCAGGTTTAGATAAGGATGTGTAAGAGCTAAGAGTTTGCTAGGTAACAGGAGGTGATCTGTCTTCCCATCTATGTTTAAAGCCCTTGTATCTGCTTCTGTCTATATAGTTCACTCTCCTGCCTGGCTGTCTAGATTTCCCAATGGTCTACGAATATCAATATCTCAATTTACAATGCCTAGATGGAATCTCATGTTTTTTAACATGCTGCCTACAATGCAAAGCTTTTGGTGAAGCTTCTGTTAAGAATCTAAGATGGTTTCCTTAGCATCTGCAAGATTTCAGAGCAAATTTCATGCCCTGTCCACAGAATTTGGCTGTCTGTAGTTGAGTGTGCAAAATATGAGTAAGTTTATCTCAGTTTATCAAAACAACATGTCAGCTTATCCATACCAAGGATGATCAAGATATTTATGCCTTGCTAGGGCTTTATATTTCTGTTCGGCAGTCTCTATGAAATGATGGAGAGCACCATTTTCTCTTTAAGGTCACATAACATTTCAGCGTCACTTTCAAGTTTTGGATTCATTAACTCTCGAGAACATGTCATTCCCTTACTGAGAGGGACCTTTTGTTCATGAAAACTAAAGCCCTTGAGGCCATTGCTACATCATAGGTCCTTATAACTAATTTATAGTTGGAGGATGTTAAGAATGCTCATTTTACCTTTATTACTTGGCACATTGAAGCTTGATCTTTCTTTGTCATGGTATAAAAAGTGTCTCAATCGAATAAGAGCTAAATGCAGTGGACACTGCTACTGTAAGGGTCAGTATTTTTCTAGTTTTCTTTTTCTTTTTTTTGAGGGTAGTCAATCTCCAACTAAGCTGGCCAATTCAGGTTTTCAGTATCAACAGGTAACCATAACCGCTAAAATTAAAATGTCATTAAAATGTATGTAAAATCATCTTCACTGAAATATGAGAAGCAGAATCATAAAATCCCAAAAGTTCAACAGAATGATGTCTCTTTTTTAAATAAAGTTCAATATGAGAAGGTTAGAATAGAAAAAAATTGGTGTTATTTCAAAAGTATATGAGCTCACAGAGGTGCTTGATAATGGTTGTCATTCTGAAACTAAAAGGTATGGTAAGAATTTGCATAGAGCTAACTAAACTGACTGAATAGACAGAGAACCAACTACTGTCATCAGTTGATGAATCCCTTGCAAAACTTGCATGTGAAAAGTTTTTCACCAAACTTGATGCAAACTCAGGCTTTTGGCAAATAAACCTGTCAGAAGATTCATGCTGCATTACAACTTTCATTACTCCTTTTGATAGGTTTTATTTTAATTGTCTTCCATTCAGAATCAGTTCTGCATATGAATTTTGTCAGAAAGGGATGTCAGAAACTCTGGAGCGACATGGTGGAACACTGTCACAGGGATGATGTTTTTTGGTGGGGGGAAACAGCATAACAAAAGGCTATAAATGGTCATGAAATCAATTTAAAAATCCGGCATCACTTTGAATGCTAAAAAGTGTGGATTTTTGAGGCCATCCCTTAGTTTTCTTGGGCATGTTGTTGATGAAAATGGTTACTGACCTGATCTGGAAAAAGTCAAAGCCATACCTGAATAGATAACAATAAAATAAATAATAGAGATACGACAATTTTGCAGTATGGCAAATCAGCTTGGCAAATATAGTCCAGTTTTGGCAGAAAAATCAAAACCATTACATGAGCTGTTGAATGGTAAAAGCTCATGGACTTGGGGTCCAAATCAAAAACAAGCTTTTAAAGTTATCAAACAAGAAATAATATCTTCACCAACTTTAGCACATTGTAATCCAAACAGAGAAATAGTTGTATCTGAAGATGCATCTTCATTTGGACTAAGTGCTGTGCTGCAGCAGAAGCACGGTAGCACTCTGAGACCGATAGCATTTGAGAAGCTTGATCAGATTTGAAATCTGTTCTCATATCATGTGCTCAGAGAAGCTTGATAATGAATGAGATTAATTATTGTGCATATAATCATGACATGATTTTACAAATAATTGTCTGAACATGTTTACATTTCAGATGACAAATTTCTGATCAATTTTTGATCAAACTTTAAACATAGGCTTATACAATCAAGGTCATTCATGTGTTTGACACTGAGCAAGATCCACACATACTAATACATCTGACTGACTGATCCCTTTTGTGACATTATCTTAAATTGAAACAATTATAGACAAAATCCACACAAAATTAAATGCAGTTCTTGCATCTAATTAGTTGAGCTTCTAACCACATGTGAGATTTATTTATGTCTTGTATTTTAATAAAACTTAAACAGGCTGGTCTTATAAAGATTTTGATATGTTTTATTTATAATCTATGCATATTTGTGTATGGATTTAGGCCTCTGATTGAGTTTTATTATGATCAAGCTCTATGCATATTTATATATTGATTTATGCATCTGATTGACTGAGTTTTATTATGATCAAGTTCTTTGCATATTTATGTATTGATTTATGCATCTGATTGACCTAGGTTTACACCACTTTATGGATTTTATCAAACTCCATTGAGTGTGATCATTAGCCAGAGTCACTCAGGTTGGTTAAAATACTTGTATTGTTATTGTTTTGAATAGATTGTATAATAAGTGAGATTTGCATACATTAAATAGATTATTTTGCATCTGTTAGCCAAATTTAATTATAAGCAGAAATTATGCATATTAATTAGGTATTTATCTTTAAAAATGTTTGCAAGACATAATACATGTAAAAAATTTGGGAGATAGTTTATACAGGGTCATGTAAACTTGCTTAGTGAAATGGCCCACTGTTATGCCAGGGGAATTCTTTTGGGTCACATGTTTCTAGAGGGTGAGTTTGACTGAAAAGTGCTTTTATATGTCATCAACATTGGATAAATAGAAACTCTAATGATTAATGACTTAATATATTTCCATTTGGTGCCCAATTGAGGAATATATGTTACTTTTGATGTGGAATGGAACACCTCCATTTTTAGCCCTTCCGGTCATAACCATAACAGATTCATTATCTGAGTTATTGAAAATCAATTTGGGTTACACTCCTATGATTGTTTTCATTCTTGGAAAAGATCTTTTGAAAGCATTATTTATGTGAAGTTGATATGATTGTATAAATTGCAATGAATTACTGTTTTATCAATAGAAACAATTCCCATGGTCAGATTGGGAGGGGAAACCAGGAGGAGGCAGTTGTACCCTATTTCCTTGAAGATTTCAATGATGTCATTGTGTATATAGCAGCTGGTGCAAACCATACCCTGGCTGTCACTGGTAAATATAATTGGTAGTTAACTTTTTATATAGTCTCATCAATAGATCAATAGATGATCTCATTTGGATATTTACTTTATATATTCTCATCAATAGAAGATATCTCATTTGGATATTTACTTTACATAGTCTCATCAATAGATGATCTCATTTGGATATCTACTTTACATAGTCTAATTAATAGAAAATATCTCATTTGGATATTAACTTTATATATTCTCATCAAGAAAAGACCTAATTTTGAAATTTTCTTTATATAGTCTCATTAATACTCTTTATTCCACAATTGCATTTATCTGACTTTTTGTATTTGAGTAATCTGGACTAGACTGTAGATTTTTTTTTTCACTATTGAATTAAATGATGATAACATACATTCTAATATATAATGTCTCCATACAGAATGTGGCGAAGTATTTGTGTGGGGGTACAGTAAAGCATGTGGCAACAGAATCCAGGATGTTTTGTTTCCACAGCAGCAGTATACACACAGGAACAATGTGGTGTCTGTAGCAGGAGGCAGTAACCACAGCGTGGCCCTAACAGGCAGGTGTAAAGTCCAGCAAAAGTGCACATACAAACACACACACACACACACACACACACACACACACACACACACACACACACACAGAGGAATGGTGTGTCTGTACATGTAGCAGAGGAAGGTTTACTACAGCATTGTTATCCTAGACAGATACATGCAAACATTTGAAGTTCATATAGCAGTGATTTTACTTTTGAAAAATGACATCCTAGTACCAACTGGTTACTTGACGTTAGAAGGAAAAGTGACATGATTATAATTTTAAAGAGAATGTCCATATTGCATTTTATTTATTGAATATTGTTTGTAGGAGGCATTGTTTTTCTAAGCTTTTCTAAGAAAACGATTGCATATGTAGTCACCCTAGAATTGGTTTAAGCATCTCTGTTTCAAGTTAACATCCCAGTCTCAAGTTAGCATCACTGTCTCAAGTTGACATCTCTGTCCCAAGTTGATGTCCATGTCCCTAGTTGGCATCCCTGTATCAAGTTGACTTTCCTGTCCCAAGTTAGCATCCCTGTCTCAAGTTGGCATCTCTGTCCCAAGTTGATATCAATGTTGCTAGTTGGCATTTCAGTCCTACATTGATATCCCTATCCCAATTTAGCATCCCTGTCTCAAGTTGGCATCCATTCCCAGTTGGTTAAAGGTTTGGAAAAAGTAATGGTTTATGTGTATATATATCTTTTATCTGTCATTTTAGTTAAGTTGTCTCTGTTTGGAATATTGATATCAATTTATCATTCTGGGTGGTAGTCTTTGGTAGGAATATTATTAATTATCAGCATATCATTGTTTTACACCAGAATGAATCACATTTTGTCTTTGTGTATGCTTTTAGGGTCTTAAAATAAAAGCAGTGGGACTTAGTTTTGTATTTTAATGTGAATACTTATATATATATATATATATATATATATATCTTATATGATCTTTCCTTTTCATAAAATCACAAAATTGTGTTTTCTCTTCAGCAATTTTTCTTGCTAATAGCAATTGCTGGAAATAACTTGGTTGAGGGAGTTAGAGCTATCAAAAGTTAAAAAATTAGGACATCATTGAGTATTGGAGCAAGTTTCTACTTAGTTATATATCTCTGAAATTCTTCATCTCTTGCTCATGGAACTTTGTACATATAATTATGTCATATGTATATCGTTTTTCTTGACCAACTTTTCTTGCTTGAATGAATTTAATTCATTTGCCATTTTGGTGAAGTACTTTATCCTGTGACAATGTCTTCCTATCTGTCATGTAATATTTTTATATTCTGCATGATAACTTAAGCTGATACTTATGGTAAAAACAAACCCTATGAATTTCAGCATTAGAAGTTGAAAGGTCAAGGTGACTGACTGAAAAAAAATTGGTTTCTGCACAACAACTTGAGTTCTCCATCATCTCCAGTTACCAAACTGTGTGCACAGCTTGGAGTTTGGAAGATCCTTATCATATTTAAGACAGAAAGCTAGGGTCAAGGTTACTGACAGGTAGAAGAAATATTATTTCTTTATACAATTATTATTTCTTAACCATGTTTCAGTGTCAAGAGTTTGTGGATGATTTGTACATTGGGCAAGAAAGATGCCTATTGATTTTGGGGTCAAAGGTCAGATGACTATAACTGACAGAAGAAAATGGTTTTTGCATAGTAGTTTTAGTTCTAGACCTTGACAAAAGATTTTGTTAGGGTATGGAAGAAGCCTATTGATTTTGGAGTCAAAAGTAAAATGTCAAGGCCATTGTGACAGAAAGAAAAATGTGTTTTGCAGAATAACTTTTATTCTAAGTAATTTCTTTGACCATACTTGGTGTATGGTTTGTAAGTAGGGTACAAAGGCAGTCATGGCAAGTTAGATAAGAAAAAAATGGTTTCTGCTCAGTAACTCTGATTCACGACAGCATACCAAGACCAATGGACCTGGTCATTGAGACACTTTGGTCAATAATCACTTAGGTCAAATTTGCTTTGCTAGTTTCTAAATAACAGACTACTAAACATGTGAACATATATTTCATTCATGGTATTTTTTTCGACAATATGTTGGCAATGTTAGTCATGTTTAATGTTCATTATTGGTAGATATGTTTCTTATTATAGTAGCAATACTAGTCCTGTTTGATGTTCATTATTGGTAGATATGTTTCTTAGTATAGTGTCAATTTTAGTCATGTTTAATGTTCATTATTGGCAGATATGTTTCTTATTAACATAGCAATACCAGTCCCTTTTGATGTTCATTTTTGTTAGATATGTTTCTTATCATAGTAGCAATACTAGTTCTGTTTAATGTTCATTATTGGTAGATATGTCTCTTATCATAGTTGAAATACTTAAGTCCTGTTTGATGTTTATTATTGGTAGATATGTTTCTTATCATTGTAGAAATAGCAGTTCTGTTTGATGTTCATTATTGGGAAATATGTTTTTTAGCATAGTGTCAATGTTAGTCTTGTTTGATGTTTATTATTGGTAGATATGTTTCTTATCATAGTAGCAATACTAGTTCTGTTTAATGTTCATTATTGGTAGATATGTCTCTTATCATAGTTGAAATACTTAAGTCCTGTTTGATGTTTATTATTGGTAGATATGTTTCTTATCATTGTAGAAATAGCAGTTCTGTTTGATGTTCATTATTGGGAAATATGTTTTTTAGCATAGTGTCAATGTTAGTCTTGTTTAATGTTCATTATTGGTAGATATGTTTCTTATCATAGTAACAATACTAGTCCTGTTTGATGTTCATTATTGGGAAATATGTTTTTTAGCATAGTGTCAATGTTAGTCTTGTTTAATGTTCATTATTGGTAGATATGTTTCTTATCATAGTAACAATACTAGTCCTGTTTGATGTTCATTATTGGGAAATATGTTTTTTAGCATAGTGTCAATGTTAGTCTTGTTTAATGTTCATTATTGGTAGATATGTTTCTTATCATAGTAGAAATACTAGTCCTGTTTCATGTTCATTATTGGTAAATATGTTTCTTATCATAGTAGAAATACTAGTCCTGTTTGATGTTCATTATTGGTAGATATGTTTCTTATCATAGAAGAAATATTAGTATTGTTTAATGTTCATTTTTGGTAGATATGTTTCTTAGCATAGTGTCAATATTAGTCATGTTTAATGTTCATTATTGGTAAATATGTTTCTTATCATAGTAGAAATACTAGTCCTGTTTGATGTTCATTATTGGTAAATATGTTTCTTATCATAGTAGAAATACTAGTCCTGTTTGATGTTCATTATTGGTAGATATGTTTCTTAGCATAGTGTCAATATTAGTCATGTTTAATGTTCATTATTGGTAGATATGTTTCTTATTATAGTAGCAATACTAGTCCTGTTTGATGTTCATTATTGGGAAATATGTTTTTTAGCATAGTGTCAATGTTAGTCTTGTTTAATGTTCATTATTGGTAGATATGTTTCTTATCATAGTAGAAATACTAGTCCTGTTTCATGTTCATTATTGGTAAATATGTTTCTTATCATAGTAGAAATACTAGTCCTGTTTGATGTTCATTATTGGTAGATATGTTTCTTATCATAGAAGAAATATTAGTATTGTTTAATGTTCATTTTTGGTAGATATGTTTCTTAGCATAGTGTCAATATTAGTCATGTTTAATGTTCATTATTGGTAAATATGTTTCTTATCATAGTAGAAATACTAGTCCTGTTTGATGTTCATTATTGGTAAATATGTTTCTTATCATAGTAGAAATACTAGTCCTGTTTGATGTTCATTATTGGTAGATATGTTTCTTAGCATAGTGTCAATATTAGTCATGTTTAATGTTCATTATTGGTAGATATGTTTCATATTATAGTAGCAATACTAGTCCTGTTTGATGTTCATTTTTGGTAGATATGTTTCTTAGTATAGTGTCAATTTTAGTCATGTTTAATGTTCATTATTGGCAGATATGTTTCTTATTAACATAGCAATACCAGTCCCTTTTGATGTTCATTTTTGTTAGATATGTTTCTTATCATAGTAGCAATACTAGTTCTGTTTAATGTTCATTATTGGTAGATATGTTTCTTATCATTGTAGAAATAGCAGTTCTGTTTGATGTTCATTATTGGGAAATATGTTTTTTAGCATAGTGTCAATGTTAGTCTTGTTTAATGTTCATCATTGGTAGATATGTTTCTTATCATAGTTGAAATACTTAAGTCCTGTTTGATGTTTATTATTGGTAGATATGTTTCTTATCATTGTAGAAATAGCGGTTCTGTTTGATGTTCATTATTGGTAGATATGTTTCTTATCATAGTAACAATACTAGTCCTGTTTGATGTTCATTATTGGGAAATATGTTTTTTAGCATAGTGTCAATGTTAGTCTTGTTTAATGTTCATCATTGGTAGATATGTTTCTTATCATAGTAGAAATACTAGTCCTGTTTCATGTTCATTATTGGTAAATATGTTTCTTATCATAGAAATACTAGTCCTGTTTGATGTTCATTATTGGTAGATATGTTTCTTATCATAGAAGAAATATTATTATTGTTTAATGTTCATTATTGGTAGATATGTTTCTTAGCATAGTGTCAATATTAGTCATGTTTAATGTTCATTATTGGTAGATATGTTTCTTATCATAGTAGAAATACTAGTCCTGTTTGATGTTCATTATTGGTAAATATGTTTCTTATCATAGTAGAAATACTAGTCCTGTTTGATGTTCATTATTGGTAGATATGTTTCTTAGCATAGTGTCAATATTAGTCATGTTTAATGTTCATTATTGGTAGATATGTTTCTTATTGTAATAAGAATACTAGTCCTGTTTGATGTTCATTATTGGTAGATATGTTTCTTAGCATAGTGTCAATGTAGTCCTGTTTAGTGTTCATTATTGGTAGATATGTTTCTTATCAAATTAGAAATACTAGTCCTGTTTGATATTCATTATAGGTAGATATGTTGCTGATCCATAGTAACATAAGCCAGCGTTTGAATGTAAAACATCCATGCAGTCATCATGGACAAAACAATTATTTAATATATTTATGTTTTTTACTTCATGAAATATTTCTCTTGAGGAACATTTTAATGTGCATAGTGTATAACATTGCAGTGAGAATCATTCACATGTATAGAGTGTATAACACTGCAGTGATAAAAATTCTAATTTGTAGAGTGTATAACACTACAATGAGCAACATTCTAATGTGTATAGTGTATAAACACTGCAATGATCAACATTCTTATGTGTAGAGTATATAACACTGCAATGAGCAACAGTCATATGTGTAGAGAGTCTAACACTGCAGTGAGAAACAGTCTTATGAATAGAGTGTATCACAGTGCAGTGAGCAACATTCTCATGTGTAGAGTGTATAACACTGCAATGAGCAACATATGTATAATAGTGTATGAAACTGCAGTGAGAAACATTCTAATGTGTAGAGTGTATAACACTGCAATGGGCAACATTCTTGTGTAGATTATTTAACACTATGATGAGCAACATTCTTATGAGTAGAGTGTATAACACTGCAATGAGCAACATTCTAATGTTTATAGTTTATAACACTGCAATGAGCTACATTCTAATATGTAGAGTGTATAACACTGCAATGAGCAACAGTCTTATGTGTATAGTATATGAAACTGCAGTGAACAACATTCTAATGTGTATAGTGTATAACACTGCAATGAGCAACATTCTAATGTGTATAGTGTATGAAACTGCAGTGAGCAACATTATAGTGTGTAGAGTGTATAACACTGCAATGGGCAACATTCTTATGTGTAGAGTGTATAACACTGTGATGAGCAACATTTTTGTGTTGAGTGTATATCACTGCAATGAGCAACATTCTAATGTGTATAGTGTAAAACTCTATAATGAGGAACATTCTAATGTGTAGAGTGTATGACACTGCAATGAACAACATTCTAATGTGTAAAGTGTATAAATATTGCAATGAGCAACATTCTAATGTGTAGGGTGTATAAAACTGCAATGAACAACATTCTTATGTGTTGGGTGTATAACACTGCAATGAGCAACATTCTTATGTGTAGTGTATAATACTGCAATGAGCAACATTCATATGTGTATAGTGTAAAACACTGTAATGAGCAACATTCTAATGTGTAGAGTGAATAACTGCAATTAGCAACATTTTAATGTGTAGAGTGTATAACAGTTCAATAAGCAACATTCTTATGTGTAGAGTATATAACACTGGAATATTCATCATTCTAATGTGTAGAGTTATAACACTGCAATGAGCAACATTCTAATGTGTATAGTGTATAAATACTGCAATGAGCAACATTCTAATGTGTAGAGTGTATAAAACTGCAATGAACAACATTCTTATGTGTAGAGTGTATAACACTGCAATGAGCAACATTCTTATGTGTAGAGTGTATAACACTGCAATGAGCAATATTCTTATGTGTAGTGTATAACACTGCAATAAGCAATATTCTTATGTGTAGTGTATAACACTACAATGAAAAATATTCTTATGTGTAGATTGTATAAGAGTGCAATGAGCAACATTCTTATGTGTAGAGTGTATAAAAGTGCAATGAGCAATATTCTTATGTGTATAGTGTATAACACTGCAATGAGCAACATGTACTCATTCATGTATTTAGATTACTACTGACAACTTTTTGCTTATATTTTAATTAATTTATTCAGGGGACTCAGTGACAAGGCTTGCCAGTTACAAAGGTTTGAAACTGACATTTGTGAAACATGCTTAGTTCAGGGATCTTTATTTGTTTGATTTGTATGTTATGAAAAGTCCTTATCTATATGCCAAGTTTATGGTCTTTTTCCTTTCAGTATTTTCTTTCTTGGACTTTAGGAGTATTGACTTTTCCATGTAACTATAAAATGTGACCAATTCAGACATTCTAAACAAACAATACTGTTAATTTAGTTGTTTGAATTCCACAATTCCTGCTTTGTCTGTTGAAGAAAACAATAATGAATTTAAACTTCAATAATTACTTTTCTTTAAAATTGGCTTTTTAATACATATTTGGAACATTATTTTTGTTTTCTTTCATTTTTTTTCTTTTATTAGCTAATGGCAGTGTGTACACATGGGGTTATGGTCCAGATGGTCAGTTAGGTCATGGAGAGAAAATTCTGTTTTTATCAAAGCCGCGACACATACCTGATGGCCACCTGTTTGGTTGTACAGTTAAGATTGCATGTGGGGAGGCTTACAGCTCAGCAATTAATGGTATTTACATGACTAGTTCATTGCATTCGGATATTTATAGTTTATAATATGAAATATTCCAAAGTATAATAGAGATATTACAAAGTTAAATATGAAACATTTCTAAGTATTATATATGAAATATTCCAAAGTATAATAAGAAATATTCCAAACTGTAATATGAAATATTCCAAAACAGTAAAAAAAGAAATATGTAAAAGTATGACATGAAATATTTCATAGTATAATATGAAATATTCCAAAGGATAATAAGAAATATTACAAAGTATAATATAAATATTCTAGATTATAATATGAAATATTGCAAAGTATAATATAAATATTCTAGATTATACTATGAGATATTGCAAAGTATAATATGAAATATTCCAGAGTATAATCAATATTCCAAAATATGAAATATTTCAGAGTATAATATGCAATATTCTAGAGTATAATATGAAATTATTTTATCTTACTAGGAATTATACTGTATATACTGTCATAATATGTTGAGTCCAACTGCAAACAGCAGGATCTCTGATCTGCTGTCACATATTGTGCTCTTAGATCAGTTTATACATTGTTTATGCTAATGAGTACTCCTAACAAATTGCAGAGATTCTGCAGTTTGTATTTGAACTTGACTTTTAAGTGCTTATTGACAGCACATTTTCTTTATGGAATTCAGGCCAAAATATTTTGCATACAAAAATAGATGCATCATTACCTGATATATAAACAGACATTTTGTTTACAAATTTGTTTACAGACTTGTTAATAAACTTTGTAAAGATATGTTTACAGACTTGTTTACAAACTTGTGTACAGACTTGTTTGCAAAGTGATTTACAGATGTGTTTACAGACTTGTTTACAAACTTGATTATAAGACTTATTTATTGACATATTCACAGAATTATTGACAATCTTGTTTAAAGTCTTGTCTACAGAGTTGTTTACAAACTTGTTGGAAGTTTGTTTACAAACTTGTTTATTATTACTATATCCTATCACACTGCATTTGAGAACATTTTTGCATTTCTTTTGAAAGCACTTGTTATGCAAAACTTGTTAGAAACTTTGTCCCACGAAATAGATGTTTCTTTAAATAAGCATAGCAGCTGTGTTGTATGACACATTCCTTAATAGCTAAGCTATGTTTATATTTCCTTTGACAGAAAATGGTGACTTGTTCATGTGGGGTAAGAACAGCCATATCATAGTTCCTTCCAAACCCACCTCATATAAGTTCTACAAGCCATATTGTATGAACCAGGGCATCAGGAGAATGTCAGTCTCACATGTCTTCTGTGGGTCCTGGCATGCAGCAGCTTTCACTGGAACTCCAGGTAAATGCATTCATACATTCTTTGCTTATCATATCCACCCAGCTGTGCATTTTCTGATAATCTGGAGCATGAAATATACTAGTGAAGAAATAGATATCATATATCTTTACAATTTGACTTTTCCAAAACTTGGAAGCTTTTGTACAGTCACTCAGGCATTGATGCCATTATTAGGATCTCTTATGTTCAAGGTTTTCTGACAGGCTCTCATAATAACTGTCATTCTTTGAATTATTATGCCTTGCTGTCCAATGTGTCATGGAGAACATAGTTATGTGTTGGTTAGTTCATTTTAAATTAGAGTATTAAAACCAAATATAAAAATCCAGATGGTATTACTACATAGTTTTGTTTTGTACCACAAAGGACTCAGAATGTTAAGTTTTTCTACGAAGATAATTTACTTTCTTGGTAACTGATAGACAGTGTCTTTACTTTGTCAAGATACACAAGAAACAGTGGTTATGTATCTACGTTATGTACTGCAGATATTGTAGTCTGGATAGGTATATTGTCCTTATGTCACATCAGCAAGATATTTTATTGTGGGGAAATATATCAATATCCTTATGTCTCATCAACAGGATATTTTATTGTGGGCAAGTATATCAATATCCTTATGTCTCATCAATAGGATATTTTATTGTGGGCAAGTATATCAATATCCTTATGTCTCATCAATAGGATATTTTATTGTGGGCAAGTATATCAATATCCTTATGTCTCATCAATAGGATATTTTATTGTGGGCAAGTATATTAATATCCTTATGTCTCATCAACAGGATATTTTATTGTGGGGAAGTATATCAATATCCTTATCAGCAAGATATTTTATTGTGGGGAAGTATATTAATGTTCTGTGTCAGTACAATTCTCAGTAATGAATTTTGTCTTTAATAGTTTGCAAAAATTTTCATGCTCCTTGTGCAAATCTTGTAGAAGTTATGTCCCTTTTTGTCTTGTCAATATTTGTAATACAAATACATAGGTATTAGACATTTCAAGATCAGATGGGATGGGCTGGGTGGGAATTATCAGTAATGACAATTGTTGATTTTCTTATTGAAAATTTCACATGTCCCAATCCTATATTGTTATGGGTCTAGGTTCTTACAAAAAGTAACAGAAAAGAGTGAAGACTTTGTAAAATTAAATAAATAATTTAATCCCTAAAATACTAAGTAAAAATTTAGAAAAAAGAACTTACAGTTTTATGAATCAAGTCCAAAAATAATCCAATGATTAAAAAATAGAAGTCTTAATATTAAAAATGTCCTGAATGAAAATGAGTTCGAGTCCCAATGAAATCCAAAATGGAAGGTGATGACATGTTTTAGTCTGCAAAGTGCTGTTGTATCAACAAGTTTTTGTTGAATCACAGAAAATATTATTCCAGTTTTGAATTCCATATAAATTTCAATGAATGTCTTTGTCCAAGAATTTTGTTGTGGTACTTATGTATTTCCTGGGAAAAGAATTACTTGAATTCCATGAAATAAAAATTCAACTCAAACTGGTCACAACATAAAAATTTAACATGTAATTGTTCAGAGCCCAACTAACATTCTTCTATTAAGACAACAGTTATATGCTAACTTGAGACACAAAACTGATTCCGAAATGGGGGGTCAAATCTTCTAGAATAAAATGGAATTTTTTATGCCATTTGTCATGTCCTCCAGGTATTACCCTGATTGAACTTAACAAATCTTATGATAAGAAAGATTTATAAAAAAACTGTTTACCAAAACTGTCACTGACACTGAAACAAGGTCAGAAACTAGTTATAGAGTTTCTATTATTAGTTGCTTATGAGTGAAATAAAAAAACTCAGATCAAACAGAACTGAACTGACATTCTGGACAAGGTCAAATCCAGTAAATAAAGTTACTTTACAAAAACATGCAATAAAATTTAAAAAAATTTAAAACTAACAATCAAACAATTTAATTAAATATACATAACAATATTAACTTGTATATACATTTTTATGAAAGAATAGTTAACTTTGTCATTTAATATGCTTTTATCCTATCTCTTGATTTTTCTTGTAATTTTTTACCAGCACCTCTTGTGAAAAGTGGGGAAGAGTCTGGAGAGTCTTCTTTAGAGGAAGAAGATGAGTTAGGTGAGGACAATCCAGGAGAAGATGAGTTTCTCCTAAAAAGTAAACAGAACAGTGTGAATGGAGAACAACACAATAGGAATGGAGTAAGTAAGGAACAATTGGAGAAATTACTTCTCTTGAATATGGAAGTTTTCAACATGGTAGACTGAGTCAGCATTATTTTATGGGCATCTTTAAAAAGGAAATGTTTAAGATGTTGAAACACAGAGACATGGCAGTGTAAATAGAAATAACTAGTACTTATAAAACACATAGGCACACTAAGGCCAATAGGAATAACTTAAGCAAATTCCTTAGAAAACACAGAGGCACACTAAGGTCAATAGGAATGAATAGTACCTTCCATAAAAAACAAAGGCATACCAAGACCAATAGGAATGACTAGTACATTCCTAAAATAGATGCATACCAAGACCAATAGGAATTGCTAGCTGGTATATTCCATAGAAAAGACAGAGGCATACTAAAGCCAATAAGAATGACTAGTACATTCCATAGAAAAGATAGAGGCATACTAAAACCAATAGGAATGACTAGTACATTCCATAGAAAAGACAGAGGCATGCTAAAGCCAATAGTTTGACTAGTACATTCCATAGAAAAGACAGAGGCATACTAAAGCCAATAAGAATGACTAGTACATTCCATAGAAAAGACAGAGGCATACTAAAGCCAATAGGAATGACTAGTACATTCAATAGAAAAGACAGAGGCATACTAAAGCCAATAGGATTGACTAGTACATTCCATAGAAAAGACAAAGGCATACTAAAGCCAATAGGAATGACTAGTACATTCCATAGAAAAGACAAAGGCATACTAAAGCCAATAGGAATGACTAGTACATTACATAGAAAAGACAAAGGCATACTAAAGCCAATAGGAATGACTAGTACATTACATAGAAAAGACAGAGGCATACTAAAACCAATAGGAATGACTAGTACATTCCATAGAAAAGACAAAGGCATACTAAAGCCAATAGGAATGACTAGTACATTACATAGAAAAGATATCCAGGCTTGAATGCAATAAGTGAGACATGACAGACACATTCTATAATGTACTGACATGACAGACAAATTGTGTAATATGCAGATTTAAAGGCAATAAGTAAGACATGACAGACACATTGTATAATACACAGATTTAAAGGCAATAAGTACAAAATACCAGTCTGTAATATGCAGATTTGAAGGCAGTGAGATATGAAATACCCATTGAGTCATATACTAATTGTAAGGCAATAATTGAGAAATGACTCACATATTGTGCAATATACTGATTTAAAGGCAATATGTGAGACATAGCAGACGATGTGCAAAACAAAGATTAACAGGCAGTAAGTGAGACATGACAGACACATTGTGTAATATAAAGATTTAAAGGCAATAAGTGAGACATGGCAGTCAATGTTATTATACCGAATTTAAGCCAATAAGTGAGACATAGTAGACAGTGTGTAATATTATGATTTAAAGACAATATGTGAAACATGGCAGACAATGTGTAATATACAGATTTAATGGCAGTTAGTGACACATGGCATACAATGTGTAATATACATATTTAAAGTCAGTGAGACATGACAGATACAATGTTTATTGTACAGATTTGAAGGAAGTTAGTGAGACATGGCAGACAATGTGTAATATACAGATTTAAAGAGAGTTAGTGAGACATGACAGATACAATGTGTAATATGCAGATTTAAAGGCAGTGAGACATGAGAGACAAAATATTTTATATACAGATTTAAAATCAATAAGTGAGACATGACAGATACATTGTGTATTATACAGATTTAAAGTCTTAAGTGAGACATGACAGAAACAGTGTAATATACAGATTTAAAGTTAGTAAGTGAGACATGACAGATACATTGTGTAATACACAGATTTAAAGCCAATAAGTGAGACAGGACAGATACATTGTGAGATAGGCAGATTTATGGCTACAATTTAAGAAACTGGCATTAATATTCACTGCACTACCGATGGCAAATATTATTTTCAATCTTAGCTGAACAAACTATAATAAACACCAACAGTAATGAATATTTTTTAATTCAGAATCATGGCAACATAGAAGAGGAGGATGATTCTTTAGGAAAGAGTGAGATTCAGTTTGAATTTGTAGACTTGTCAGTTACAGAGAAGGAAATTAACATGACCAGTCGTGAGCAAACCAAAATGAGTCTGGCAGAATTTTATGCACCAACTCCAGACATCAGGAGAGAATGTAAGACATTAAAGTGAAGTCAGAAATAACTTATGTGTATTTTGTTTCCAGTCACCCTCCAAGGATAACTAGGAAGCATAAAAAATGAATTTATATAGTGAGTCAGTACTCTTACCAATTATAAGCTTCAAGAAGTTTCAATCTTTTTATTTTCATGCAGAATGTTTTGTCTGCTGTAAAAGTGAAATGGTTTGTTTTTGAACTGTATGTTACCATTTGTATGGAAAATATAATGTTTGGCAATGTATTTTTGCAATAACTAATCTATACTGAATATGTCATACATTGCAATTATGTCACAGACATGGATGTTTTGCTGATTAGATTTAATGGCTTGAAATTAAATTTGTAGCTTTGTTTGCCATACTAAAATGCATTATTAAGAAAAGTAAAAACTGTGGAATGAATGCAGAAATTGATAATTCTGAAGAGAAAAACAGTGTGAAAAGAAGAAAACACCAGAAATGATATGACAAGTCAATAGATTTCAATATTAGCAGTGGAGTTCTCAAGATAACAAAGATAAATAATTCAAACAGAATCAAAACTTGAAGCTTTTATGTCAGTTTTTTTTAATACTGACATACTATTACATTGGTATTATTCTTTATTTTCAGTTAATTCGCCTAGTCCAACAGTTTTACTTGATGATTCAACAAAGAGTCTTGCAGGAACCAATAGCCAGTCTCTTGAAAACAAACCAGTTCTTATGAACACAAATGGTGCCAAATCTTTTGAAAACAAACCCATTCTAGTAGTACAGATTCCAACCCATTCACGCTTTGTGGATGCAGCAACATCCCCAATGACCTGTTCACTTACTACAAGTTCAGAAACGGACATAACGTGTAGTGTACATAGCCAGATTTCTAGCCCGATTCATGAACCTGAGACAGAAAACAAGTTTGAAAAATATGAAAACTGTAAACCAGTCATACCTGAAATTAAACGTAAGCCTCATTCAGAGAGAAAGCTTTTTTCAAAGGACACTGAGAAATCACGGGTTTCACTCAACACACCCATTTCAGAGACTGTCCAGTTCAGCAGGACTCCTGCTGATAGTTTCAAACTACCAAGAGAAAATACAACATTAAGTAGAAAACATGTTGACTTTGCAGAAATGGAGGAAGCTAGATTACATGGGCCTATTAGATCACCAGATAAATTTTCATCTCGACAGAATAGTCGACATGATGCTAGTCCACCCAAGTTAAAGTCTAGAAATAGTGACAATCAGTTATCATTTAAAAGTGATCAAAATCTTGAATTTCGTGTGGCAAGTCGATTAACAGATCCATTAAGTGCACGAGATAATTGGAGTTCGGCCATAGAATGGGATGATGACAAAATCAGCACTCGCCCTAGGGTACCAAAACATCCTCCAAAGATCAAACCTCCCCCTCCCAAGCCAATGGAATCCAACTTTGGAGTGAGTATATCAATTAGAAATGAAAGTAGAATTTATTTAGGATTGGAAATGGATGCATCATGAAGTTATTTTAACATTTGATACTGCTAACAATATACTTGATTATAAGTTGAATCAAGCTGCAAACCACACAAACCCAGATCTGGCATCACATGATGTAAATGTGGGTCTAGGACTATGCAATTTGTTATGAGTGGAATAAGCATCATAAATGTACATGTGGGTCTAGGACTATGCAATTTGTTATGAGAGGAATAAGCATCATAAATGAACAGGTGGGTCTAGGACTATGCAGTTTGTTATGAGTGGAATAAGCATCATAAATGTACATGTGGGTCTAGGACTATGCAGTTTGTTATGAGTGGAATAAGCATCATAAATGTACATGTGGGTCTAGGACTATGCAGTTTGTTATCAGTGGAATAAGCATCATAAATGTACATGTGGGTCTAGGACTATGCAATTTGTTATGAGTGGAATAAGCATCATAAATGTACAAGTGGGTCTAGGACTATGCAATTTGTTATGAGTGGAATAAGCATCATAAATGTACACGTGGGTCTAGGACTATGCAATTTGTTATGAGTGGAATAAGCATCATAAATGTACACGTGGGTCTAGGACTATGCAATTTGTTATGAGTGGAATAAGCATCATAAATGTACATGTGGGTCTAGGACTATGCAATTTGTTATGAGAGGAATAAGCATCATAAATGAACAGGTGGGTCTAGGACTTTGCAATTTGTTATGAGAGGAATAAGCATCATAAATGTACATGTGGGTCTAGGACTATGCAATTTGTTATGAGTGGAATAAGCATCATAAATGTACATGTGGGTCTAGGACTATGCAATTTGTTATGAGTGGAATAAGCATCATAAATGTACATGTGGGTCTAGGACTATGCAATTTGTTATGAGTGGAATAAGCATCATAAATGTACAAGTGAGTCTAGGACTATGCAATTTGTTATGAGAGGAATAAGCATCATAAATGAACAGGTGGGTCTAGGACTATGCAATTTGTTATGAGTGGAATAAGCATCATAAATGTACATGTGGGTCTAGGACTATGCAATTTGTTATGAGTGGAATAAGCATCATAAATGTACACGTGGGTCTAGGACTATGCAATTTGTTATGAGTGGAATAAGCATCATAAATGTACATATGGGTCTAGGACTATGCAATTTGTTATGAGTGGAATAAGCATCATAAATGTACAAGTGGGTCTAGGACTATGCAATTTCTTATGAGTGGAATAAGCATCATAAATGTACATGTGGGTCTAGGACTATGCAAGTTGTTATGAGTGGAATAAGCATCATAAATGTACATATGGGTCTAGGACTATGCAATTTGTTATGAGTGGAATAAGCATCATAAATGTACAAGTGGGTCTAGGACTATGCAATTTCTTATGAGTGGAATAAGCATCATAAATGTACATGTGGGTCTAGGACTATGCAAGTTGTTATGAGTGGAATAAGCATCATAAATGAACAGGTGGGTCTAGGACTATGCAATTTGTTATGAGTGGAATAAGCATCATAAATGTACATATGGGTCTAGGACTATGCAATTTGTTATGAGTGGAATAAGCATCATAAATGTACATGTGGGTCTAGGACTATGCAATTTGTTATGAGTGGAATAAGCATCATAAATGTACATGTGGGTCTAGGACTATGCAATTTGTTATGAGTGGAATAAGCATCATAAATGTACATGTGGGTCTAGGACTATGCAATTTGTTATGAGTGGAATAAGCATCATAAATGTACATGTGGGTCTAGGACTATGCAATTTGTTATGAGTGGAATAAGCATCATAA
Source organism: Potamilus streckersoni (assembly GCA_016746295.1). Taxonomy (NCBI): domain Eukaryota; kingdom Metazoa; phylum Mollusca; class Bivalvia; order Unionida; family Unionidae; genus Potamilus; species Potamilus streckersoni. Next base: position 290,856 of record JAEAOA010000328.1, on the reverse strand, counting down.
ATGTACATGTGGGTCTAGGACTATGCAATTTGTTATGAATATAATAAGCATCATAAATGAATATGTGGGTCTAGGACTATGCAATTTGTTATGAGTGGAATAAGCATCATAAATGTACACGTGGGTCTAGGACTATGCAATTTGTTATGAGAGGAAAAAGCATCATACATGAACAGGTGGGTCTAGGACTATGCAATTTGTTATGAGTGGAATAAGCAGCATAAATGTACATGTGGGTCTAGGACTATGCAATTTGTTATGAGTGGAATAAGCATCATAAATGTACATGTGGGTCTAGGACTATGCAATTTGTTATGAGTGGAATAAGCATCATAAATGTACATGTGGGTCTAGGACTATGCAATTTGTTATGAGTATAATAAGCATCATAAATGAACAGGTGGGTCTAGGACTATGCAATTTGTTATGAGTGGAATAAGCATCATAAATGTACATGTGGGTCTAGGACTATGCAATTTGTTATGAGTGGAATAAGCATCATAAATGTACACGTGGGTCTAGGACTATGCAATTTGTTATGAGAGGAAAAAGCATCATACATGAACAGGTGGGTCTAGGACTATGCAATTTGTTATGAGTGGAATAAGCAGCATAAATGTACATGTGGGTCTAGGACTATGCAATTTGTTATGAGTGGAATAAGCATCATAAATGTACATGTGGGTCTAGGACTATGCAATTTGTTATGAGTGGAATAAGCATCATACATGAACAGGTGGGTGTAGGACTATGTGAATTTGTTATGAGTGGAATAAGCATCATAAATGTACACGTGGGTCTAGGACTATGCAATTTGTTATGATAGGATAAGCATCATAAATGAATATGTGGGTCTAGGACTATGCAATATGTTATGAGTGGAATAAGCATCATAAATGTACATGTGGGTCTAGGACTATGCAATTTGTTATGAGTGGAATAAGCATCATAAATGTACACGTGGGTCTAGGACTATGCAATTTGTTATGATAGGATAAGCATCATAAATGAATATGTGGGTCTAGGACTATGCAATATGTTATGAGTGGAATAAGCATCATAAATGTACATGTGGGTCTAGGACTATGCAGTTTGTTATGAGTGGAATAAGCATCATAAATGTACATGTGGGTCTAGGACTATGCAATTTGTTATGAGTGGAATAAGCATCATAAATGTACATGTGGGTCTAGGACTATGCAATTTGTTATGAGTGGAATAAGCAACATAAATGTACATGTGGGTCTAGGACTATGCAATTTGTTATGATTGGAATAAGCATCATAAATGTACAAGTGGGTCTAGGACTATGCAATTTGTTATGAGTGGAATAAGCATCATAAATGAACATGTGGGTCAAGGACTATGCAATTTGTTATGAGTGGAATAAGCATCATAAATGTACACGTGGGTCTAGGACTATGCAATTTGTTATGAGTGGAATAAGCATCATAAATGAACATGTGGGTCTAGGACTATGCAATTTGTTATGAGTGGAATAAGCATCATAAATGTACATGTGGGTCTAGGACTATGCAATTTGTTATGAGTGGAATAAGCATCATAAATGTACATATGGGTCTAGGACTATGCAATTTGTTATGAGTGGAAAAAGCATCATAAATGTACACGTGGGTCTAGGACTATGCAATTTGTTATGAGTGGAATAAGCATCATAAATGTACATGTGGGTCTAGGACTATGCAATTTGTTATGAGTGGAATAAGCATCATAAATGTACATGTGGGTCTAGGACTATGCAATTTGTTATGAGTGGAATAAGCATCATAAATGTACATGTGGGTCTAGGACTATGCAATTTGTTATGATTGGAATAAGCATCATAAATGTACATGTGGGTCTAGGACTATGCAAGTTGTTATGAGTGGAATAAGCATCATAAATGAACATGTGGGTCTAGGACTATGCAATTTGTTATGAGTGGAATAAGCATCATAAATGTACAAGTGGGTCTAGGACTATGCAAGTTGTTATGAGTGGAATAAGCATCATAAATGTACATGTGGGTCTAGGACTATGCAATTTGTTATGAGTGGAATAAGCATCATAAATGAACAGGTGGGTCTAGGACTATGCAATTTGTTATGAGTGGAATAAGCATCATAAATGTACATGTGGGTCTAGGACTATGCAATTTGTTATGAGTGGAATAAGCATCATAAATGAACATGTGGGTCTAGGTCTATGCAATTTGTTATGAGTGGAATAAGCATCATAAATGTACATGTGGGTCTAGGACTATGCAATTTGTTATGAGTGGAGTAAGCATCATAAATGTACATGTGGGTCTAGGACTATGCAGTTTGTTATGAGTGGAATAAGCATCATAAATGTACATGTGGGTCTAGGACTATGCAATTTGTTATGAGTGGAATAAGCATCATAAATGTACAGGTGGGTCTAGGACTATGCAATTTGTTATGAGTATAATAAGCATCATAAATGAACAGGTGGGTCTAGGACTATGCAATTTGTTATGAGTGGAATAAGCATCATAAATGTACATGTGGGTCTAGGACTATGCAATTTGTTATGAGTGGAATAAGCATCATAAATGTACACGTGGGTCTAGGACTATGCAATTTTTTATGAGAGGAAAAAGCATCATACCTGAACAGGTGGGTCTAGGACTATGCAATTTGTTATGAGTGGAATAAGCAGCATAAATGTACATGTGGGTCTAGGACTATGCAATTTGTTATGAGTGGAATAAGCATCATAAATGTACATGTGGGTCTAGGACTATGCAATTTGTTATGATAGGATAAGCATCATAAATGAATATGTGGGTCTAGGACTATGCAGTTTGTTATGAGTGGAATAAGCATCATAAATGTACATGTGGGTCTAGGACTATGCAATTTGTTATGAGTGGAATAAGCAACATAAATGTACATGTGGGTCTAGGACTATGCAATTTGTTATGATTGGAATAAGCATCATAAATGTACAAGTGGGTCTAGGACTATGCAATTTGTTATGAGTGGAATAAGCATCATAAATGAACATGTGGGTCAAGGACTATGCAATTTGTTATGAGTGGAATAAGCATCATAAATGTACATGTGGGTCTAGGACTATGCAATTTGTTATGAGTGGAATAAGCATCATAAATGTACATGTGGGTCTAGGACTATGCAATTTGTTATGAGTGGAATAAGCATCATAAATGTACATGTGGGTCTAGGACTATGCAATTTGTTATGAGTGGAATAAGCATCATAAATGTACATATGGGTCTAGGACTATGCAATTTGTTATGAGTGGAAAAAGCATCATAAATGTACACGTGGGTCTAGGACTATGCAATTTGTTATGAGTGGAATAAGCATCAT